>PVIU01004792.1:0-122210 GCA_004026605.1 Ondatra zibethicus | reverse complement strand
GGGTTAAGGCTAGTCTCTGCCATGTGTGACTCAGCATTAAGGTTAAGGCTAGACTCCACCTGTAGGAGCCAGCCATAATAAGCTAAATATGAACAGATCACCCAAAGGAAGTTCTTTACTTCCAACCATTATCACCTGCCAGAGTAGGACTCAGCCATCGATAAATTTAATAGAAGCCTGAGTCTCAGTAGTTTACCCTGAAGCAATACCTGGCTGCAGGAAAAACCATAAGCTGAGATTACCTGAGCACCACCCAAGAACAGACCATCCAAAGGAAATGCCTAATGTTCCAACCACTGTAGATAGGACCACCTGCCAGCACACACTCACCAGGACACCCCTAGACAAATGTCAGTCAATCAGGGGTCATGAACTTTACAAATCCCTCACCCCTAAATTTACTACTATAAAAACCCAACTCTAGGGGCTGGAGAGATGGCTCATTGGTTAAGAGCATTGCCTAAATATACAGCAAGCCAACAGCCATCATCAAACGAAATGGAGAGAAACTCCCAGCGATTCCACTGAAATCAGGAACAAGACAAGGTTGTCCACTCTCTCCATACCTATTCAATATAGTTCTTGAGGTCCTAGCTAGAGCAATAAGACACTAAAGGGAGATCAAGGGGATACAAATTGGAAAAGAAGAAGTCAAACTCTCACTGTTTGCTGATGATATAATAGTTTACATAAGTGATCCCAAAAATTCTACCAAACAACTTCTACAACTCATAAACACATTCAGCAATGTAGCAGGATACAAGATTAACTAAAAAAATCAGTAGCCCTCCTGTACACAGATGATAAAAGGGCTGAGGAAGAAATCAGAGAACCCTTCACAATAGCCACAAATGGCATAAAATATCTCCGAGTAACTCTAACCAAACAAGTGGAAGACTTGTATGACAAGAACTTTAAATCTTTGAAGAAAGAAATTGAAGAAGACACCAGAAAATGGAAAGACCTCCCATGCTCTTGGGTAGGCAGAATTAATATAGTAAAAATGGCAATTCTACTGAAAGCAATCTACAGATTCAACACAATGCCCATCAAAATCCCAATAAAATTCTTCAAGGACCTTGAAAGAACGGTACTCAACTTCATTTGGAAAAGCAAAAAACCCAGGATAGCCAAAACAATCCTGGGCAACAAAAGAACTTCTGGAGGCATCACAATCCCTGACTTCAAACTATACTACAGAGCTACAATACTGAAAACAGCCTGGTACTGGCATAAGAACAAACAGGAGGACCAATGGAACCGAATAGAAGACCCGGATATCAATCCACACATCTTTGAGCACCTGATATTTGATAAAGAAGCAAAAAATATCAAATGGAAAAAGAAAGCATATTCAACAAGTGGTGCTGGCATAACTGGATATCAACATATAGAAAAATGAAAATAGACCCATATCTATCACCATGTACAAAACTCAAATCGAAATGGATCAAAGACCTCAACATAAAGCCAGCCACACTGAACCTTATAGAAGAGAAAGTGGGGAGTACACTTGAACACATTGGCACAGGGAACCACTTCCTAAATAGAACCCCAGCAGCACAGACACTGAGAGAAACAATTAATAAATGGGACCTCCTGAAACTGAAAAGCTTCTGTAAAGCAAAGGACATGGTCAACAAGACAAAATGACAGCCTACAGAATGGGAAAAGATCTTCACTAACCCCACATCAGACAGAGGTCTCATCTCCAAAATATACAAACAACTCATGAAATTGGACACCAAAAGATCACATAATCCAATAAAAAAAATGGAGTACAGACCTAAACAGAGAACTCTCAACAGAGGAATCTAAAATGGCTGAAACACACTTAAGGAAATGTTTAACATCCTTAGTCATCAGAGAAATGCAAATCAAAACAACTCTGAGATTCCACCTGACACCTGTAAGAATGGCCAAGATCAAAAACACTGATGACAACTTATGCTGGAGAGGTTGTGGGGAAAAGGGAACACTTCTGCATTGCTGGTGGGAATGCAAGCTGGTACAACCCCTATGGATGTCAGTGTGGCGATTTCTCAGAAAGTTAGGAAACAACCTTCCTCAAGACCCAGTATTACCACTTTTGGGTATATATCCAAAGGATGCTCAATTGTGCCACAAGGACATGTGCTCAGCTATGTTCATAGCAGCTTTGTTTGTCATAGACAGAAACTGGAAACAACCTAAATGGCCCTCGATCGAAGAATGGATAAAAAAAAATGTGGTACATTTACACAATGGAGTACTACACAGCAGAAAAAAATAACGACAGCTTGAATTTTGCAGGAAAATGAATGGAATTAGAAAGCATTATTTTGAGTGAGGTAACGCAGACACAGAAAGACAATTGTCACATGTACTCACTCATAGGTGATTTTTAATCATAAAGCAAAGAAAACCGGCCTACAAACCACAATCCCAGAGAACCTAGACAACGATGAGGACACTAAGAGAGACTTACATAGATCTAATCTACATAGGAAGTAGAAAAAGACAAGATCTCCTGAGTAAATTGGGAGCATAGGGACCTTGGGGGAGTGCTGAAGGGGGGAGGGAAGAGGCAGGGAGGGGAGCAGAGAATAAATATCATAGGTAAATAAATAAATAAATAATAAAAGCAAAAAAAAAAAAGAGCATAGCTTCCTCTTCTAAAGGTCCTGAGTTCAGTTTCCAGCAACCACATGGTGGCTCATAACCATCTGTAATGAGGTCTGGTGCCCTCTTCTGGCCTGCAGGGATACACACAGATAGAATACTGTATACATAATAAATAAATAAATAAATATTTTTTTTTAAAAAAAACAATTCTAACTGAGCTTGGGGCTCTCCGTTTATTCCAATACGTTGGACATGCAGAGAGACCGAGTTTGCAAACTTGCATAAAATAAAGGCTTTTTGCTTTTACAGACAGAACAAGGTCTCCTTGTTGGCTTTTGGGGGACTTGCGGATTTGGGCATAACCCCACCATGCGTGACTCAGCATTGGGGTAAAGGCTAGTCACTGCCATCCATGACTCAGCACTGGGGAGGCAGAGACAGTGAGACAGATGCCAGGAGCACACTGGTTGGCCAGCAGAGACAGAAAGGCAAGCTTCAGGTTTGGTTAGAGACCCTCCGAAGATAGAGAGAGGCCAGTGTCACTGCTGGCCTCTGAAGGCCCACACATGCTCCATGTACCCTCCCAACATGTGCATAAAGACACACAATAGTAATACAAAACAAAGTTTTAAAAAGTTAAAGAAGCTGGGCAATGGTGACGTACACTTTTAATCCCAGCACTCAGGAGGCAGAGGCAGGTGGATCTCTGTGAGTTCAAGGCCAACCTGGCCTACAGAGTGAGTTGCAGAACAGTCAGGGCTACACAGAGAAACTCTATCACAAAATAAATAAATATTTAAAAAATAGAGATTATAGTTGTTTTGTTTTTTTAAGAATTATTTATTTGTTATATATACAGTGTTCTGCCTGCATGTATGACTGAAGAGGGCACCAGAACTCATTATAAATGGTTGTGAGCCATCATGTTGTTACTGGAAATTGAACTCAGGACCTCTGGAAGAACACCCTGTGTTCTTAACTTCTCCAGCCCCTAGAAGTTGTTCTTTTATTTATTTTTTATCTTTTTGGTTTTTTGAGACAGGGTTTCTCTGTGTATCCCTGGCTGTCCTGGAACTAGCTCTTGTAGACCAGGCTGGCCTTGAACTCACAGAGAACCGCCTGCCTCTGTCTCCCGAGTGCTGGGATTAAAGGCGTTCTTTGAAATGTAGAAAAACAGGGTGGTATACTATGTGGGTGCCAGGGATTGAACTCAGGTCATTAGTCTGATTAGCAAACTTCTCTACCTGCTTAGCCATCTTGTGACCCAGCTGCTCTTTATGGATCGTCCACTCAGAGTGGGGAACCCTCCCTCCCCACTTGCTCCTGACAGCCCCAGGCGCAGCCGCCCAGGCCACACTTGCTGCTGTTGAAGAAATGAGTGTGTGGAGCGTTTATTGAGGTTGTTGCTAGGTTTCTCCCTGGCCATCATGCACACAGGCCCCAGGTTTCAACCTGGTTGTGAAGGGAAAAAAGAACAGAAAAAAAGGGGTGATATCTAACCAAAACTGAAATGACATAATTGTGCGACACAGGGCACCCAGACGACACAGGGCACCCATGCAGGTTTCAAGCTTTTAAGGGGGGGTTAGAAATGAGCAAAGAAGTCTGCTCAGAGAAAAGTCTAGAAAAGACTCAAAGGGATGGCCCAGCCGGAGAATCCCTCCCTATTTCCTCTGCCACACTTAGGTGGTGCCCTTTGTAGGCAGCAGGCAGCTTTGCCCAGTCCCGTTGCCCCTGTGAGCGGGTGAGCTTGCTCCCCAGCTCCTCAGACTTCAGGGCCCCTGCATGAGCCTAGCATGAGACAGCCATGAAGGCTGACATCAACTTTGTTGGGATTCACCAGCCTTGCTATTGGGGTGCAAGGCCTCTCATTATGGGGTGCTCCTTCCCTGGGTGTCCCAGATCCTCACCCACACAGGAGACATCATGAATCCTTTGGTCCCCAGATCAGAGTAGGGAAAACCTAACCCAAGACATGAGGTCAGTGGGGCCCCTGCCACATTTTCCTTTTGCTTATTGAAGACAGTCATGGGGACCAGGCTGTTCTTGAATTGCATGTGTAGCCAAGGATGGCCTTGAACTCCCTATCCTCTTGCCTCCACTCCTCAGTACTGAGTTGACAGGCATGCACCGCTTTGCTCAACTCCTCAAGATTTACTGATTTTCTTTTCTTTTCCTTTCCTTTTTTCTCCTTTTCTTTTCTTTTTTGGCGGTGTTGGGCTGGAACTCAGGACCCCCACCCTTCCTGCTGAGACACAGTCCACAGTTCTGGTGCAGGTGGACCACTTTATCCACAAAGCCCTGGGTAGTGGTGTCAAGGGGCAGAGGCGGTGTGGTGCACAGGAGAATATCATCACCAGAGCCTTCCAATAGCTTCAGACAGCTAAGGGTGGAGCTCCGATTCCATCCGCAGCAGCCAAAGAAAATAAAATGAAATAAAAGAAGGGCTTGGAGATAGTTCCGTAAGCAAAGTGCTTTCTGGGAGAGCTTGAGAATCTGAGTTCTCAACATGGCATGATGTGCAGCATGCCGGGTGTGTTGACATGAGTCTTCAGTCATGTCAACACTTCCAGAGGCAGAAGGATGTCTGTGAGTTCGAGGGCAGTCTGTCTACAGAGCCAGTTCCAAGACAGCCAGAGCTACACAGAGAAACCCTGTCTCAAACAACCAAAAGAAAAAGCAAGGAATTGGCTTGGTGGCCTACAGCAGTGTCCTGAGTAAAACACACAGCTAGTAAACAAATGTTTCATATATATAATATGTATATACTAACTTTATTTATTGCTGAGGGTCATCAAACAAGGTCCACACTCTAACTTCCAGTCTGTGGTCCTAAGCCTATCTCCTCAAGGCTGCTCACTTGTATCTTAGCTGAAGGTCAGGTCCAGTCTCTAAAAGAAGTCTCTGATTCAAAGGTCAGGTTCCTGGCAGTCGGGAGCCAAGGACTAGCACAGGTCACAGTACGCATAGCAGCTGACAGCCCTGCTCTAGGGAAAGGCTTCCCCAGTGTAACAGCTCTGCTGCAGCAGGGGAGGGCTTCCCCAGCGAAGTTGTTGCAGTTGTCACAGCTGTGCTCCGCTCTGCTAGCTGGAAAAGTTGTTACTTCTCTCCTCCATTCCTGTAAAAGAAGGTCTCACCCAAACCTCATTAAAAGAGATGAGTGCCTGGGAGGGAAGAAATCAGGAAAGTGGCTGCCTCTGCCAGGGTAGAAAAAAGGCAGCTGCAGGTCTGGAGAGATGGCTCAGTGGTTAAGAGCATTGGCTGCTCTTCCAGAGGTCCTGAGTTCAATTCCCAGCAACCACCTGGTGGCTCACAACCATCTATAATGAGATCTGGCGCCCTCTTCTGGCGTGTGGGCATTCATGGCAGCAGATTGTTATATACATGAGAAATAAATAAATCTTTAAAAAAAAAGGCAGCTACAAACTAAACAGGGTTTATTTAGGGCTACTTAGGGGCGGAGTTCTTCCAGGTAGAAGATTTTCAGGGTGGGAATTGGTCAGATTTCAGTCCCTTGAGCTCAGCTTGTCTAGATGTCTGCTCAGGGATTGGTTGGTTTTCTGCTTTAATTAGTCAGGAGCAGAGCTGGCTCTGGCTTCAGGGCCAAAGTGTGTTTCTTTCCCTGGCCCTTGTTAACCTTTTGGCTCTAATAATTTCAGGGCCAGGGCATATTTCTTTCACCGACTCTGGCCAAAGTGTGTTTCTTTGGCACTGGTTTCAGGGTCAGAGTGGGTTTCGTTGGTCCTGAGTTCAGGACTAAAGTATTTCTTTCCCTGCCAGGGTGCGATTCTGGAGAGTTTCTTTGGCTGGCCCTTCTACCCTACCCTAGCTGCTGAGCAGATCAAGGCGCAGACGTCCCTGGGTTCTGGTCATCAGGTGCAGCCTTGGGTGCAGTGGGGATCCTCACTAGGCTATCTTTACATGTCTAAACGGCACTTACTACGCTCATTACAAACGGCCAGTGCCAGCACTCAAGAAGCTGAGGCGGTACTGTTGTGACTTCAGGATCAGCATCGGCTGCCCACAGAGCCTGTCTCAAAAGACAAGTCCAGCAATTTCTGTTTCCCCTCCTGTGGCGGGGGGAAGAGCCGGACCTGCCGTTTGCGTTCAAGGACTCTGGCTTAGCAGAGATGAAGAGAGCGGTGTGGACTGGCTGGAGGCCGGGAGAGCGAAGGAGGGCAGCAGGCAGGTCTCCTGGCCGTCCTGCTGCACACGCACTAATCAGCTTCGCCCACAGGGTGGCGCCGAACAGACCGAGGAGCGCACGTTTGCGCAGGCGCTATTTCCCAGCATACCTCTGGAGTAGGCGCAAGGCGCGCCTCGGCCTTTTGCGTCTCTCCCATGCCTCACTTACGGCCGCCCCCTCAATCCCGCTGTGTGAATACGACACGCCCGGCCGTCGCGCTCCGTAGGCACCGCCCTACTTTACACCAATTGGATGAGTGTCCCTTGAGCCCCTTTCTGATTGGTCGGAGTCTCTGTCAGTCGCTTTCAGTCTAGTGGCGCTCCGCGGGCCGCCGGCGGGAGCGCGAGCGGCTGTGCAGCGGCGGAAGTGTCTCCGCAGGAAGATGGTGAGGGCCGCGGGGTGGGGGCGCGTGCTCAGGGACTTCGCGCTACTGCGAGAGGGAGAAACCGAGGCCGGAGGTGACCGGTGCCGCTCCTGGCTCCCAGCCCGTCGCCATTGGGAATTTATCTCTGGATAGACACGTATTTTTGCGGCCGGAAGGGGGACTATGACCGCTTCCGGGATTTGCCACCATCATTGATAGGAATGCTGCACTTCCGGCTAGTGGGCGGGGCTGAGGCCTCACGTGGCTTCTTTGGCCGACTGGTCGCCTAGTGCCTGACCGTAGCCACCCACGCCTTTTTCAAACCCGGCGAAGAGTGTGCTGTTTCTTCCTGGGACACACAGCATGTCCTCCTCAGGAGGACATGTCGGCTTGCCAGGCTCAGGCCTCCCCAGTCCTGGGACTCCTAGACCTGGGTGATAACCTGGTGGCCAAGAAGAGGGTGGGTCTCCTTGTCGGATGCTGAGCCGGACGTAATCCGTCTCCTCAGCTATTGATGGTAGGATGTTCGGTATGTTTGTTGTTTTTGTTATCTAAAATTGAATATCATGTAGTCCAGGCTAGCCTCAAACTCATGATTCTCCATCCTCAGTTTCTGAAGTATAGAGAAGACACGTGTACACCTTCACACCTGTCTCCGGAGGGGGAAACAGGCTCTCATATAGCCCAGGCTGGCCCTGAACCCCTGATCCTGCCTTCCCTCCAGAGTGGTGGCTGGGGAGGTTATGTGGTGCAGGAACCCAGGGCCTGGCGCATGCTCGGTGAGCGCTCCCTACCGGCTGCATCCTGAACCACACAGCGCCCACCCAGCCCTTGAGCCCTGACCTTCCTGGAGGGGTTACCCAGGGCAGGACACCTGTCCCCTGCAATCACCGGAAACTCTCCTAGATCTCTGTGGTCAGTCTGGGACAGGAGTTTCCCCGCTGAGCCGTTGACTGGACCCCAAAGATTGGAGGCTGGCCGAGAAGGGATCTCCTGTCCTGAACCTGGCTCCTTTGGTTGGAGGTGCTGAGACTCCAGCACGTTCTCTGTGTGGAAGGAGCCAGAGCACACCCTCCCAAAGCCAGCGGCCCTCCCAGGCGCCCTGTCCGCACTGGCCCGCCTCACTGTGGGAGCTTGCTTTTGGGAGGTGGTGCTGGTTTCCAAACTGTAGCTCAGGCCTTCCCTACAAGTGGGTAGCACACACTTGTTACTTCTTCCATTACTGTCTCCCCAGGTCTGGACCCTCCCTCCCACATGGCCACTGAGGGCCATCACAGCCTTTCAGGGCTGGGACTGAGGGTGGCATCCTGTCCCCAAGGCACACTGTACTTACCTGTGGGACTGTAGAGGATGCACCTGTGCCAGGTGCCCCCGCAGGCACCCCTGTTCAGCAAGTGTTTACTGCCCCTTTCTGCCACAGCAGAACCCACACCCACACTGAGCTCTTGTCTAGCTGGGGAGACTGGTACTAATCACTCCGTAATTACAGAGCGGCCTCTGCTGTGGCGGGTGGAAACAGGGTGGCCATTAGGGCCTGGCCAGAGGTGGGGACATGCTCAGCAGCATTGGGCAAGGGCACCGTGGGGCCCTGGCAGGAGGGCAAAAGTTTAGCAGTAGGGTGAGCCTCATCGTGGCTACCTGGCACCCAGCTCCCGACTGGGCTTGACTAGATCAGCTCTAGGAGTCCTTGGGTGTCCGTTGTTGTTTTTCAGTGTTGGCCCTGAACCCCTGCCATCCCTTTTATCCAGGGATTTGACTGTTCTGTTTGTTTCTTTATTGAGACAGGGTCTCATCCCAAGCTGGCTTCACACTGTAGCCAAGAGTGATGATAATGCCCCTGCCTCCCTGGAACTTATCCATAGGCTGCCATGCTGTGGCTTTCTTTATTTTTTTGTTAGAGGATCGGCCTGGACACCCTTGTCACTGACCATCAAGGCCACCTGCCCACTACTCATTTGCACAGGGTTCATCCTCCACCTCCTGCCCTTCCAGGAAACCTCTGCAGGAAATGGGCTCCAGCCTTACTTCCTGCCACCAGACCTCCCCAGGAAGGTCCACGGGCTGCAGAGTTCCCTAGTCCTCTCGTGACCCAAAGTTACCCTACTGAAAATGTTGGCTTCTGAGGAGTCTGGGGCCCTTGTTTTGGTTTGGTTTTTATTTATTTGTTTGTTTTTTTCGAGATGATACCTTACTGTGTAACCCAGGCCAACCTGGGACTCACAGATCCACCTGCCCCTGCCTCTCAATGTTAGCATTAAATATGTGTGCCCCTACACCTGGCTGTGTTTGGGTTTTGTTTGGGGGGGTGTTTTTTTGTTTGTTTGTTTTGTTTGTTTTTGGTTTTTTTATTTTTGTTGTTTTTTCGAGACAGTGTTTCTCTGTAGATTTGGAGCCTGTCCTGGAACTAGCTCTTGTAGACCAGGCTGGCCTCGAACTCACAGAGATCTTCTTGGCTCTGCCTCCCGAGTGCTGGGATTAAAGGCGTGCACCACCACTGCCCAGCTTGTGTTTGGGTTTTTGTGGGAGTTTTGAGCATAGGTCTCGTGTAGCCCAGGCTGACCACTGATCCCGCTGCCTCAGCCCCCCAGTGCTGGGGAGACAAGTGTGGTTTATGTTGGTGTTTGTGGGACTGGAAGGCAGTGTTACCAGCTGCTCTGTCACCATGTCCTGTATCAGTCCTGCCACCTGGGCCCCAGGCGATGCCCCAAGCCACCCCTCCTAGAAGCACAGGGACTGGGCATACTCTGTGTTTCCAGGGACTCCTTCCCCACTGATAGAGAACTTTGGAACCCTTGGCCTCATCCCCAGCACACAGAAGCAGAAATCCCAGGCACTGTGCAGCCCTGTGCTCCTAGTCTGTATAACAAGATACCATGTCAGGAAACCAACTGGATAAATAACTTTCTAGGTTACAAGGTTACCTCTAGATGTGGAGAGCTGCATTCCATCCTGTGGTTCTGGGTGGCAAGAGTTGTGGAGAAATGACCAAAATGGTTCAGAGAAGTCCAAGTGACTACTAACTGCAGGAGGGGACAGTGAGAGGTCCTGTGACCTAAATAGAGTCCCATGCAATAGGGGTAGCCTTGCCCGTATAGCCATCGCTGCACTAGGGGCTCACACTGCTGTCTGTCTTCCAGCTTCCCTTGTCACTGCTGAAGACGGCACAGAATCACCCCATGGTGAGTACTGGCACTCCGGACCTCCTCCCTTCATGTGCCCAAACCCTAGTCCTTTGCAATTCCAAGAACAATTCATGCTGGAAGGGCTGGAGAGATGGCTCGGTGGGTACAGTGATTGTTGCCACGTGTACGGACCTGAGTTCACCAGGACCCTCATGATGATGGAAGGAGGAAGTGGCTCCCCTGAACTTGGCTTCTGCCCTCCACACTCACACACTCTTTGAGCACAGGCAAATAAGAGTAAAAGGTCCAAAAAGTCTGTTTAAAAATAAAAGAATAACTTCAAGCTGGGGCTGAGAGCACCTGACAGGGCTCTGGTCCCATCCCCAGCACAGTGGCTTCAGCTGTCATCGCGGCTGCCTAGGAGGCTGCAGCAGCATAGTCATGGGCAGCTTGTGAGACTCTGTTTTTTGAAAAGGGGCAGGAGTGTGAGTAAGTGGACAAGAGGTGGCCCAGAATGCTCCGGGCCTGGGTTCCATCCCCAGCACCGCAAAAGGAGTGCTGCCTCTGACTTGTAGCCTGTTTACACACTGACACAGCCAGAGCTCAACCTCTGTCCCATTCTAAAACACTGTTAGCCCTCAGCCCCTGGCCACTGTGCCTGCCTTTGTGCCTTGAGGGCGTTTCTGAGTGAGGAGCCTGTGGTTCCTGTGTCACTCAACACAGTCTTCAGGTTCACCCGCTTTTCTTGGCTGTGTAATATTCTTCATGTAGATGGCCAGCCTGGGCTTGCCTGTTGTCTCACTATCCTCCTGCCTCAGCCTCCAGAGTTAGTGGACGGCAGGTGTGCCACCATGCCCAGCTAGTGTAGAGTTTTGTCTATTTGTGCACCGTGTAGAGGAACCTGGGGCTGTGCCTGCTCATCACAGCACTTCCTGGTGATGACACCCACCTCCTAAAGCTGTAGTCAGGATGAGAAGCCAGATGTGCTGGGGCCTGGCTACACTGGCTGGGCTGACCGGGGTCTCCCACAGTTGGTGGAGCTGAAGAATGGGGAGACGTACAATGGGCACCTGGTGAGCTGTGACAACTGGATGAACATCAACCTTCGAGAGGTGATCTGCACGTCAAGGGTGAGTGGCCACACTGGGGGGCTGCACCGCCAGACTGAAGGGACTGTGCCCGTTTGTGACACCTTCTCCCTCCACAGGACGGCGACAAGTTCTGGCGGATGCCCGAGTGCTATATCCGTGGCAGCACCATCAAGTACCTACGCATCCCCGATGAGATCATTGATATGGTGCGGGAAGAGGCCGCCAAGGGCCGCGGGCGAGGGGGACCGCAGCAGCAGAAGCAGCAGAAAGGCCGAGGCATGGGTGGTGCTGGCCGAGGTAGGATCCCAGTGAGATCTGGAGGGACGCCCAGAAGCCCCTTCTGTACCCTGAGCAGTCATGAGGGTGTGGGCTCCTGTGTGCAGACAAGGCTATGGGGCTCTGGGTATAGCCTGGGGTCTTCCGCAGACCCGTCCTCTGCCTGTTTTGGCCTCTGTGTTGGAGGCATTTGTGGCCCCTGCATAGGGAAGCTCGTGTCTCAGCCACTACCTCTTCTCTACCCTGCAGGTGTGTTTGGTGGCCGGGGCCGGGGTGGCATACCAGGTGCAGGCCGCGGTCAGCCCGAGAAGAAGCCAGGGCGGCAAGCAGGGAAGCAGTAAATGGGAGCAGCCTGAGTGGAGCCCCGGATGGTGGACTAGCCTCCAGGTGCCTTTGTGTGGAAGCGCCTGGCTCCACTGACTCAGTTTCTGGAAGGTCCCGAGTCGTAGGCACCTCTGAAGCCCTGGATGTTCTTTGAAAGGCCGACATCTTCCAGGCTTGATTTGAGTTTCATGTTGGAGCCATAGGCTCAGCGTGTATCAGGCTGGCCAGTCCCTCCCAGCTGACCCCTTATCTCTTCTGTTAGGAAAATAAAGGTGAGCATCACCGACAGAGCCAGCCCTTCCTCCACCACCCAATCCAGCTCACCTTCCATAAGCTCCTCATCAGATACAGCAATTCCATGAGCTTGTGCTGTGTGTGTGTGTGTGTGTGTGTGTGTGTGTGTGTGTGTGTCTGTCTGTCTGTCTGTCTGTCTGTCTGTCTGTCTTTCTCCTGGTCCTGCTAGCAGAGGTTACAGTGGGACAGAGCCTGCACTTGGAAGGAGTTCCAGGCCAGCCTGGGCTACCTGACACTCAGAAAGCCAGGTCTGTGACTGCAGTGCTGTGGCAGCTGACATGGGGAGAAGGGGGCTCAGGGCTGGCCGGCTGCTTCACCAGATGAAACAGTCCCAGAACAGGAACTAGAACACGCCATGGGTTGGCCTTTTTTTTTTTCTTTCTTTCTTTCATGCTTTTTTTTTTTTTTTTTTTTTTTTTTTTTTTTTTTTTTTTTTTTTTTTTTTTTTTTTTTTTTGGTTTTGGTCATTTGAGGCAGTTTCAAATGTGTAGCTTTGGAGACTGTCCTGGAACTTGCTCTGTAGACCAGGCTGGCCTCAAACTCACACAGAGATCCGAGTGCTGGGATTAAAGGCGTGTACCACCACCGCCCAGCAACAAACTTTTTTTTTTTCTTCCTTACCTTTATTTTTTCTCTGTGTGTGTACACATTGCATGCATGCCCGGTGCCCACGGAAACCAGGAGATACTGGACTCCCAGGGAATACTGGGGTCGGAACCAAGGGCTTCATGAGTGCTTGGTGAGTGCTTACCAAGTGGGCTCTATGCCCGTTCCCACAGCTGTGCTCATGGCCCATTTCCCATACTGTGCTGATAAATGTGTATTTCAGCATGGCCTCCAATCCCAGGAGGGATTCGTTAATTAATTAATCCCCCTGTCTCTGCCTCCCGAGTGCTGGGATTAAAGGCGTGCAGTGCACTGCTATGCAGGACTACAGTCTATTCCCTGGCCCTGTTCTCCAGGCCCCTCTAGGTCCTCTTTCTCGGTTTACTGTCCCTGAGGGTCAGGACATGCTGCAGCCCTCCCTGTCCTAGCCCTTCAGTCCCCAACAGCTGAAGCCCTAGGCCCCTGTGTTCATCCCATTCCTGTCCCACCACCCTCCTGTAACACAAGATCCAGGACAGCCACCTCAACTGTCTTTGCATCCATGCACTCTGGCTTAGACTCATTGGCTTCTAGAGGCTTCTGAGCTGAGTTGGGTTTCTATGTTCTTCCCAGTGAGTTCCAGGAACCCGGCCTCAGTACCTCCGCAGAAAAAAACAAAACCAGAAGCCAAGCCTAGTTCCTAAAGTCTGACCTCCAGATCTTGTCTGAGCCAGGCCTGCTGTGTGTGTCCACACCCATCACCTGACCTCAGCTGCTCCCCTGTGGGCCGTCCCTCCCATAGGACTGTGCCTGCCTTTCCCTTCATTGCTGGGGCCCAAGCTACAGGGTGGCTCAGCCAGGTCCAGAGACTGCAGAGGGGCCCCCTTCCATGGCAGGTGGCTTCCTACCGTATTACTGTTCCCATCACCCCCTCCTGACTTCTCCCAGGCAGACTTCATTAATGTACAGCTTTAGGAACACCAGGAGGCCTGGCCATACACCGAGTGAGCACAAGGACGTCACAGCGTGCAGGGATTGACACCTAGCCAACATGGTGGAGCCCTTACCCAGGGGAAACTGGAACAAGAGGCCACCAGGGGAAAGGTCAGGTGACATTCAAGACTGGAATATGGGTGCCAGTGAGATGGCTCAGTGGGTGGAGGTGCTTCCAGCCAAGCCTGGCAACCTGAGAGTTTGATTTCTAGGACCTACATGGTGGAGCAGGAGAACCAGTTACCACAAGTTAAACTCTGACCCCCAGGTAGTGTGTGCCAAGCCCTGGGTGTGATCCTGAGCGTTAGAAGTCGGAGTGTATGAGGCAGGACTGCAGGCCCAGCCGCCTGGAGAGGTAGTGTTCCAGGCGGATGCAAAGGTGCCAGGGTTCAGCTAGGATGGAGGAGCCCCTCCCCCCGCCCATAGAAGGAAGAGCAAGGGCAGCTTTCCCGGACGTGGTGGTGTCTGAGGTGCCTGAGGATGGAAGCCAGAGCGGTGGGCGGTTCAAGCCTGCTGCTGTAAGACCAGGAACTCCACTCCTCCCTGGGACTGCAGATGGAGAGATGAAGACTCCTGGGTGACAGGCATGTGTCCCCCGCATGTTCCCAAGGCTGGTTCCCCAGGAGGGTGCCCTTGTTTACTGTCCAGCCATACACAGCAGTGGCTGGATAGGCACATGCTTTTAATTCTAGCACTAGAGGCAGGTGGATTTCTGTAAGTGCAAGGCTAGCCTGGGCTACACAGGGAGACCCTGTCTCAAAAAAATAACAGACACAGAGCAGCAACAGCAATGAACCGCAGAGTGGGAGGTGCCTGCTTCCCTCTCTCCTTCCAGAACCTGATGTTGCCAGTGACCTCTGAGGTCCTGCTCTGCCAAAGCCTCCATTCCTCTGGGCTCCGCCTTGCGAGGACTGCTGGACTCCTCAGGGTTACACTTGGAAAATAAGTCCTCCCCTGGGAGGGGGTGTGGCTCCCTCAGCCTGTGGGCGGCCTAGGGAGGGTTCCCTCCCCAGCACTACACGACAAAACAAGAACCCTTGGCCTAGCAGCTGCGGCCACACAGGCCTGGAGATGTTGGGTAAGGTACCTGAACCGCATCAACCCAACTGTGCCTCCGCTTTCTTGCTGTGTAGTAACTGCACCTCCACTTCAGTAGGTGCTCAATAAATACATACATGATGTTCTGACCACCCTCGGGTCAGCCTGGTATGCAGCAGGTGATCAATAAGTGCACAGTGACCGTGAACCACTGGCCTAGTGTCCAGCAAATGTTCGGCACAATGACCTTCACCCCTAGGACCCGCCTGGTATGTATGCAGCAGGTGCAAAATAAGTGTGAGGTGCGGATGAGTCATTAGCCTTGCACACAGAAATGATCCAGAAAACGTGGTATGGTCGGTCGTTATCCCTGATACTATTTGGCATGTAGCAGTCTCCCTAAGGCTGGCCATAAAGCAAGCACTAAGTAGTCAGTAAATGCCTGGAGTGGCATCTTCAGGAACATTCACGGGTCCAGACCCTACCTGTCCTGGAACTCACTCTGTAGACCAGGCTGACCTTGAACTCGAGATCGCCTGCTTCTGCCCCCGAGTGCTGGGATTAAAGGCCTGCGCCACCACCAGGCTACACCTTAATGTTTTACGGGCTGTGGAGTTGGTGAAAGCCAACTTGTCCACTGAGGATCCAGGCAATTTTCCCATTAAGGCTGAGCCACACTGCCAGCAGCACCAGGCCATTGCACCCAGTGAGCTCCCACCCAGCAAGCTCCCTTCCCTGGGTCTGGCCTCCTCCAGAGCCACCAAGCCGTGACTCATGCCCTCCATCCCATCCCGCCTCTACTGGAACCAGGCTCCAAAACAGTCACCCAGCCTGCTCTGGGGAGGGGCCATGGACATACTTCAGGGCTTCGTTCAGTTCCTAAAAATACAGCAGCCTCTCCCTCCCACCCTCCTTGCCTTGCCGCAGGGCCCTGTAGTCAGTGAGGGGTAGCCTTTTCTGAACCTGGTGACCTTGTCCATGGAGCCCTCTCAGATCCAGCTGAGATAGGAAGGTCAGGAGTTCTCAGCCCGCTGGGGTCACTATGCAGCCCCAAGTTCCCTAAAATGGGCCTGTCTGTCTTTATTAGTAAGCCCTGGATCATTCTGGATGCCTAAGAAAGGCGCACTTAGTGGGGAACTGTGCTCTGCTCCACAGTAGAATCCTGGCAGGCACAGACCCAGGCTCCCCTGCCAGCCAAAACAGCGCATGCAAAGGCCCCGCCCCCCAGCTCAGCAGGTGCCCCATCAGGCCAGGCAGTACCCCGCCCCACCCACTTCTCCCTAAGGGAGGATGAGTCACCTCACACAGTCTAGTTCAGGGAACTGGCCTCTTTGACCCTGGGTTCTTAGCAAGTGCAGGGGTTGATTGTCTCACTTTATGTTTACTGAGTGAATTTTATTCTTTGATATGCCTTTATTTCTGTGTAATAGCTCTGTATGCACATGCACGTATAGAGGTCACAGGGCAGTCCCTGGTTCATACCTCAGGAGGCATCCACTTTGCTTTTCCAAAAGTTGTTTATTTCTCTATCCATTTTTTTATTGTGAGGTTTGTGTGTCTAAGCATGGTGTGGGCCTGTTGAAGTCAGAAGACAGCTTGCAGGAATCCATTCTCTCTGGCCACCAACAGGAGTCCATTCTTTCCATCCACCATGTGGGTACCAGAGGACTGAACCTGGGTTCTCTGACTTAGGGCAATCACCTGTAATTGCTGAGCCGTACCCCCGCTCCAGCTTTTCTTTTTTTGGGGGGGGTTGTTTTGTTTTGTTGGAGACAGGATTTCTCTGCGTATCCCTGGCTGCCCTAGAACTTACTCTGTAGACCAGGCTGGCCTTGAACTCACAGAGATCTGCCTGCCTCTGCCTCCCAAGTGCTATGATTAAAGGCGTGCGCCACCACTACCCGGCTGCTTGTTTTTCTTTGATGTATGTAAGGTTTCTCACTGCTCTATGGTTTGCCAAATAAGGTAGCTTGGCCCAAGTCCTGGGGATCCATCTGTTTCCCCTCCCCATTGCTGGAGTAACCCAGCATGTTGAGGATCAAATTTAGTACTTCATGCATGCAGGTTAAGACAGGGTCCCAATGTAGCCCTGGCTGGCCTTGAACTCGCAGACATCCTCTGCCTCCATCTCCTGAGTGCTGAGATTAGCTGTGCGGCCAGCTCTGCCCACCTTTCTATTTTTGTTTTACTCCGCTGTTTGGAGAAAGTGTCACTATGTAACCCAGGGTGCTTGTCCTCAGCTTGCCAGACACTATCTCCTAGGATTTTATGCTCTGAAGTTGGGAGAAGATGAACAAAGAAGCCAAGACGACACCCAGAGGCAAGGTGAAGAAAACAGTCCTTGGGGCAGCTAGGGATGCGAAGGCCCTGGGGCAGGAATCAGTGATGTGGCTATGAGTGGCTGGATTCTGGAGAAGGCTATGAGCTGGGGTTGCTGGGGGGGGGGGCAGGACAGGAATATGAGAAACAGGTGGTGTCTTAGCTAGCTCCAAATATGGGTTGTAGTGACCATGAGGTCCCAGTCCAGACCCTCATCCTCACAGTGACTACCTGGTACCCAGACATTAGTGCATGCTCTGCAAATGTGGGATGAAGGGATGGACAGACATAAGGACAGATGGATGGGTAGGTTGGTGGTTGTATGTGGGTGCACCCCAAGGGCCCTCTGTCAAGGGCATGAGAAACCACATGTGTGTCACCTTCCTGCTGTGACTGAGGTGTCTGTGGAGAACCTGTCCTGTGGCCTGTGTGTTCTCCCCACCCCCACAGCCAGTAGTGACCCTGATGCCTACAGAGGATGCAGGGTGGGTGCTGGGCAGGATGCTGAGTACCGGCCAGGCAGCCAGGCAGAGGCGGGCAGCCAAGTACCAGATGCCGCTACCTGCCTCTGCCTGAGTCAGCATCACCATGGCAACTGGCTCTGCCGGATGCTCCCCGGACTCAAGATCGTCACTGCAGCCCAGCCACCGTCATAGCTGCCTCCCTGGCAGGGGGCACCGATATTTTTAGCAGGTTTCAGGCATCACTGGAGACAGGAAGTCTAACTTCTGAACTGCATCCAGCTCAGGCCCTCAGTCTCCTGGAGCAGGTGGCATGTCTCAAGGGCTGGGTGACCAAGGATGGCACAGGTGGCCTTGATGGGGTGCTGGTCTCTCCTGGGGAATGCACATGGGTGGGTAAACTGAGGAAAAGAGAGAAGTTATGGGTTGGTAATGAATCAGTCTCATACCCTGGCTGATGAGGTTCTGGGGACTCCCAAGAGTCACCCCTCCCCCACTGAAATCCGTACCATTCCTCACATTCTGACCCTAGGACCTTTGCTTGGGAATACCTTTCCTTGAGCCTTCTGGAACCTCTTTAGAGACAACATGGGGGAGTGGAGAGACAGCTTAGTTAAGATCACTGACTGCTGCTCTCTCAGAGGGCCCAGGATTAATTCTCAGCACCCACATGGTGGTTCAAGACGGTGTGTAACTCCTGTTCCAGGAATCCAGCACCCTCTTCTGGCCTTCAAGGACACCAGGCACAAACAAAGTGCATGGGCATGCATGAAGCCAAATCACACACACCACACATACACACACACACACAATTTTTTAAAGATCAGGGTCACAAATCACCAGACTGGTGGTTTCAGGTTTTGAGCAAGGCGAACTTGACTTCTGCACAGGTCACGGGAGCTAGTGAGTTAGCACAGGGTCACAGTCCCTGCCCTCCACCTTCACTCTCTCACTGGCTGAGAGTGGCCACAAAAGGACACAGAAAGGGTCCAGAAGACAGCAGCCAGGATTCCAGAGGAACTTCAAGATATTTGTCACATTGGGCCAAACAGGCACATGCATATCAACCACACCTACCTGACAGAAGAGACTAGCGTCCTCATGCCCCCCCCCGCCCATTTTATTCACATTCTTTGCTTGGCAATTGCACTTTTGGAGGTCTCTGGACTGGGCCTCTAAAGGGAAAAGCAAGTCAGAACTCCAGCTATGACTAAGTGTGTGGGAGGGGCTCCTTCTGTCTGCATGGCCCACTCTTCTATTGAGCTGAGAGCAGCCATCCACCTCTGAACCTGAGACCCTGGGGGCCCTGGAAATGGTCATCTCTGGAGCTGTCCCTCAGACAGACTCCACTATCTCCAGCTAAAATCATATCTAATGCTAATCTTTCGTCCCGAGCTGTCTTCCTGGTGACCATGCCAGTGTCTCCAGGCCCCACAGATGCCGCTGGCTGTAAGGGCCGCAGTGCCCATCCACGCTCGTCCACGCTGGTGCTGGTGTCAGCACCACATCCAGACCTGCTCCAGCACGTCTGCAGCTCGGGCTCTGAGCTTTGGATGCGATGCGTTTGGGGCTCTCCAGGATACTTCTATAGCACCTACCCAAATGTGGGGGTCAGAGGAGCCTCCTGGAGTTAAGGGCTCCCTCTTTTGTGGGAGGGGATGTTTGAATGTGACAGTGGGAGGGACCTGAAGTGGACCCATGAATGAGTGTCACTATGGTCCACCTGCAGGGGACAGACATCTGCTCATGTGCTTACTGGGGAGATGTTTGGTCATTTCCTTGCAGAATTCTTTGGAGATATAGAAAAATAGGGGGTACTAAGGCTGTCTGTCAGGAAATTCCATTTATTCCCGTCAGGTCAGGACTCACACCCAAAGGCCCCAAGTTCTGAGGTTCATTTTGGTGTTGAAATTTAAGGCCACCCTTATGCAGTCAACAACATAAGTCTCTGAACATACATTTATGAAACTTTGTATTTTTTTTTTAAATTTTATGTATTTTCCTTGTATGCAAGCCTGGGTGTCATGTGTGTGCCATGCCTGTTGAGGCCAGAAGAGATGTTGGATTGCCTGGAAGTGGAGTTATAGATGGTGTGAGCCCCATGCAGGTGCTGGGAAGTGAACCCATGTCCTCTGGCAGAGCAAGTGCCCTTAAGCACTGGGCCGGCAGCCTGCTCCCCATGCTGCTCTTCCCGCTCCATGGGGTGGGTTTACATCACTGGCCACGGGGAGGGACAGGAGGCAGGAACACGCAGTCGGCCCATCTCCAGCCATTCTTCCCACGACTTTGTCTTAGCATTGTCTGAGACCCCCAGTGTCAGCACCCCTCTGAAGAGGCCCCTTTAAGCTGTGTGAGCCTTACCACCGACCCTTGGTCAAGTTAGGACCTTCCCATCATCCTGCACTCTCCACCCCCGCCCACACCCCCTGCACCATTGCCCAGCACTGCACAATCTCCGTGACCTGTGAGACTAGGTGACAGCTCTGAGAGCGATTAGCCTCTCAGACTCTCAGTGGCAGGCTCACCAGCGCCCACCCAGCTCTCACCAGCTGCCCTTGGCTGGTTCCCGTCCTCCCTGGGATCCCTGCCTGCTCTTCAGGAGAACTAGGCCTTTACAGATCAGCCAGTCCAATGGTGGTCACCTCTTCCGGTTTCTCAGGGTTCAGACCTCAGTGACAATAGAGGAGAGCTCACAGTCTGTTTCCCAGATACGAGCAGCCAAGAAACACTGAAGGACTGAGAACAGACACGCCAAGAGGCGGTATTTATTCACACTCAAAGGCCAGGCCAGAGCGCCAAGGATGGAGCTGCAGCCACCTTCCTCAGTTCCCCTGACATGCTAGTTCCGTGGTCTCCCAAGCATGCTGACACACTCCCACCCGGTGCTCTGTGCCATGGGGCTGTGACAGCCGTGAAGGCACACTCAGATGTCACAGAGTACCTCGTTTGGAACGGCGGGTTGGGCACTGCTGCTGTCTGTCCAGGGAGCAGAGAATCATGTAGAACCTGTGGACAGCTCAGCCCTCACTGTCAGTGAGATCCCCTCCTCCCCCCCCACTCAGATCTCACCACAGGCGGAAACCATGCCAAAGGTACATTTGGAAACGGTGGCGGTGGCCCAGGCCCTTCTAGGTCCTTCTGCTACCCTGAAGCCTGAGCCGACTTCTTGCCAGCTGAGAAGCACATCATTCTGGCTCCCCTT
The DNA here is from genome assembly GCA_004026605.1 of Ondatra zibethicus. Classification (NCBI taxonomy): domain Eukaryota; kingdom Metazoa; phylum Chordata; class Mammalia; order Rodentia; family Cricetidae; genus Ondatra; species Ondatra zibethicus. Next base: position 101,351 of record PVIU01004792.1, on the reverse strand, counting down.
CGTCCTAAAGGGCCATCTCCGGAGCCAGAGCCTGAACCCAGTTTTCAGGGGGTTTCTCTTGGGTCCCATGAGATCTTTGTTTGATATTCTATAAAGTCCAAACACAGAGTTCAATTTTATTTAAGTCTTTTGTTCTTTTCCTTTGTTGTTTTGTTTTTCCAAGACAGGGTTTCTCTGTGTAGTCCTGGCTGTCCTGGAACTGGCTCTGTAGACCATACTGGCCTCAAACTCACAGAGATCCACCTCTGCCTCTCAAGTGCTGGGATTAAAGGCATGCAACATCACCACCCAGCTTTCTTTAAAATCTTAAGGCCTCCAATTTAAACATTAAACTGAGCTGGGCAGTGGTGGCGCATGCCTTTAATCCCAATACTCAGGAGGCAGAGGCAGGCAGATCTCTGTGAGTTCAAGGTCAGCCTGGTCTACAAGAGCTAGTTCCAGAAGAGGCTCCAAAGCTAAAGATAAACCCTGTCTTGAAAACCCCAAAAATAAAATAAACTGAAACCCGGTGGTGGTGGCACATGTGTTAATCCTAGCACTCAACAAACAAACAAGCAAAAAAATTAAACTGGGGGGGGGCTGGAGAGATGGCTCAGCGGTTAAGAGCACTGACTGCTCTTCCAGAGGTCCTGAGTTCAATTCCCAGCAACCACGTGGTGGCTCACAACCACCTATAATGAAATCTGGTGCCCTCTTCTGTCCTACAGGCAGGATACTGTATAAATAAATAAAAAAAAATTAAACTGAAGGCTGGGCATGGCAGTGCATGCCTTTAGTTCCAGCACTTGGGAAGAGGCAGGGGATCACTGTGAGTTTGGGGCCAGCCTGGTGTCCATAAGGAGAGTGAGCCAGGTCAGCCAGGGCTAAATGCCCTGTCCCCCAAAATCCAGAGACTGGTCACTGTTCACACTCAGGTCATCTGTGGCCTGATACCTCAGGGTGTCCCTGAGGCATCTCCCTACCCAGAGTGGCTGTCAACCCAACCCCACAGGTTAGTTTTCTAGTGTCTTTTGTTGAGTGTGGTAGAGGCTAGTGTTGAGTGTGGACAGCGGCGGCATGTAAGGGGCACTGGATGGAGTCACCTGGGTACTGTTCTATAGGCTGTCCAGTTACAGGAGTTCTCAGGTCAGGTCCCTGGACACTACTGCTTTACTCTGGTGTGCCTCACTGTCACCCCAAAGGGAGCCCCTGTAAAGAAGCAGAAGCCCCATCCCCACCCCCAGCAGCCCCAGCTGGGACATGGGTTAGGCAAGGCCCTCCAGTCTTGTGCCTACCATTTCTTCAAGTACCCTGTGTGGAAAATTCTCAATGGCGGCTTTCCGCTGTTGTATTTGGAGTTCAGTGAGGGCCGCTATGAAGTCTGTGGGCCATATTGGTTTGACAGAGAGGGGCATCCCCATGGAGGACAACAGGGGAGGCCGGGACCTTGACTGGCTGAGAGGTGGGCGCCAGTCAGCCAGGGTTATTTATGTTCTCCAGTCTGCCTTCACTGTGTCTTGTTTTGTTTCATGACAGGGTTTCTCTGTGTGACTTTGGTAGTCCTGGAACTCACTGTGTAGACCAGGCTGGCCTCGAACTCAGAGACATGCCTGTGAACCACTGCCTGGCCTTTTATTTGTTTTATTTTGTGGTTTCTTTTAAAATTTTTATTACTTTCTGTTTGTTTTGTTTTTCAAGGCAGGGTTTCTCTAAGTCACTTTGGAGCCTGTCCTAGAACTAGCTCTGTAGACTGGGCTGGCCTGGAATTTAGAGAGATCCACCTGCCTCTGCCTCCGGAGAGCTGGGATTAAAGGCGTGCGCCACCACTGCCTGACCGATTTTATTACTTTTAATTATGTGCACCTGTGCAGTGTGTGCGTGGGCGCAGTGCCTGTAGAGGCAGAGGCCTAGGATCCCCTGGAACAGGAGTTACAGACGATAGCCAGCCTCCATGCGGGTGCTGGGAACCGAACCTGGAGCCTCTCTGAGAGCAGCCGGCGCTTTTACAGATGGAGGCAGCTAGACAGCCTGGCATGTTTGTTATAAGAAAGGAGAGAAGTACAAATCGCCATGCTGGTCCTAAAGGGCTGCAAGGAAAGCAGAGTGACTGACGAAGAAGGCCGCCTGTGGTCTTCCGGTCCTCTCCGGCATAGGAGGCCCAGAGGAGACCGGCTGCGCTCACCTGGTTGTGCACTGTGGCCCTGCTCCTTGTTGGGGTGTTCAGCAGGTCATGCAGACAGGGCAGCCTCGAAGGGCCTTGGGCAGCCGCGGGCAGGGTCTGGGACCGAGAGCTGGACCCTAGGACCAGGCTCAGGCTACTCAAGGTCCCAGAAGAGGCCTCAAGATCTACACGGGATTGGCGGCTTTGAGGAAAGGCGGGAAAAGAGGACAAAGAACGGGTGCAGGGAGGAGGGGGCAGCAGGAGGGAGGGAGGGAGGGCCGGTGCAGGGAGGAGGGACTGCCTGCTGGTGGCTGGGTCAAGAGTTCAGGTGCGCGACCCTTGGGGATCTGGGTCACATTGTGGCTCACGTGGGTCGGACTGATTGGACGGACCAGGACTCTTGCACCACTTGTGTTCCAGAACAACTTTCCTGCCGCCCCACCTTTCTCTGCAACGCCCCTCCCCCAGCGCTGGGTTTGATTAATAGCGGGCTAGGGCGCAGGGAGGGGGGCGGTGCGCAGCGGAGGCAGGAGGTTGCCGCCTTATGTAGGCTCGTTCTCTTCTCCGTTACCAGGCTGCACTGCGCACCCGCCGACAGCTGTGCCTCTGGGCGGCAAGAGAAATTGAGGTACAGGCCACCCGTGGGTTGGGTAAGGACGCATCTGCGACCTGAACACACCCCCAAAAAAAACCTCCCAAATAAACCCTAAATTGTTTCGTCCCAGCCGAGGACCCGAGACTAGAAGCAGGAGGAGGGGACAGGAAAGGGTCCTGTGCCTCTGTTTCCCCAGGGCGCGGTGGCTGCACCCCACTCACACAGCCAACCTTTGAAGTTAACCTGCGCCTCCTGGTCAGGCCACCTGCGGCTGGCACATTGGTCCCTAAGTTCCTAGGGTCCCCATTCTGTTCAGCCCTGGGCCCTTTCGTGTTCTTTTTGTAGCCCAGTCTGTGCTCATCCTCCGGGAATATAGTCATGAGGTGAACCACAGGACCAGTCTCCCCATCCCTCCTCACATAGCCTCCCTTTTTCCCTCCCTCCCTCCAAGTTAATGCCTAGAAAGTCTGTCCTGGGGGGAGGGGCAGGCCTGGTTCTCCTCTTCACTGAGGGACCCCAGAGCTGGGTTCCACAAATGCCTGTCTCCCAGATCTCCAAAGACAGGAGGCCTGTGTGCAGGGCTGCCTCAATTTACCCCACTCCGGGGTAAAGGGTGCTCTCTGGACAACCTTCTTGTGCCATTCACTCACACACCACAGGAAGACTGTCACTGAGCTGTAGGATCCTGGGTGGGAACAATCCAGGTGAAGGAGGAACTTTCTTCTCTCTAGTGGGGTCCATAGCCCCAAACCCTGTAACCTGTAACTCTCAGGTTCAAGAGCAAGCAATGACTCAGACATTAACTGAGTGCCTACTGTGTGCTGGGTTCCGTACGCCTGAGGGAGGGAACAAGAGCACCTAGTTAAGTATGGGTTGGGCTCTCCTTGTCTTGAATTCCACTCCCTGTAAGGTCCCACCCCACCCCCCACCCCCACCCCCGGGAGCTGAGGGTGACAGCCTAGCTCTGGTCTCAGTTCACGGTGTCACCGGTCTATCTCCAGGCCTTCCACCCTTGGGATCCAAAGGGCACTTTGGAGCAGAACAGAGGGCTTTAGAGAGCTGGGGGTGGCGCCCGCCTTTGACCAGCACTCTGGAGGCACAGACACTGAGGCCAGTCTGGTCTTAAAGATCAAGTTCCAGGCTGAAACCCTGTCTTTAAAAAAGAAAGAAGAAAGTGGCTTACTGCAGAACCCTTCATTCATTCATGTGCATATTCGTATATTCTTGTTTTTGTTTGTTTTGTATTTTTGAGACAGAGATTCCTGTAGCCTAGGCTGCCCTCAAACTTTCTGTCTAGCTGAGGCTGGCTCTCAACTCCTCATGACAGGTGTAGACCACGCTAGGCTTAGAAAGTGCTTCAGGAAGACTTTTTCTCTAGACTGGCTGGTGACATGGCTCAGAGGAAAGTCACTTGTCACCAAGACTGAGTATAGTCCCCAGGACCCACATGACAGAAAGCAGAATCCACCAGGCCACAGTTGTCCTGATACACACACACACACACACACACACACACCCCAAATAGATAAATGGAGGTAAATGTAATGTTTAAGAACCTGTCTTCTCTTAATAAAAGGGTTATTTATAAAAAAAAAAAAAAAGAACCTGTCTTCTCTGGGCAGGCGGTGGTGGTGCACGCCTTTAATCCCAGCACTCGGGAGACAGAGGCAGGTGGATCTCTGTGAGTTTGAGGCCAGCCTGGTCTACAGAGCAAGTTCCAGGACAGCAAGGGCTACACAGAACAACCCTGTCTCGAAACTCCCCCCCCCCAAAAAAAAGAAAGAAAAAGAAAAAGACCTGTCTACTGTCAAAGAACCTCGAGACAAGATGGCTCCCCACCCCCTAAACGCACACACACCTCAGTATATGCACCATAAGGCCTTGTGAGATGATAGGATAGACCAAGCAACAAAACAAAACATCTGGACAGGCCGAGCCAGGGCCTGAGTAGGCAGCAGGTGCATTTTAATGCATACCTGCACTAGATAGGACCGTATGGGAAGATTTCCCCTTGTGCGTGTGAGCCCTTAATAGCTAAGTCTTGAGTGTCGGTCGGTCAGTCATCAACAGAGACAGAGACACTGGGCTGGTGAGGAAGCAGAGGGTGCGCTTCATTTCCTCATTTTAAAAAGGTTTTATGAGGCTGGAAGGAGCTGGCAGCGACCCAGAAAACAGGACGTGGGTCCTTTCGCAGAGGCTACGCAAACACCTGCGGTCGCAGCCCCGGCGCCGGCGGAAGCAGCGCGGGAGGGGCGGGGAGGCCGCGGTCTTCCCGGTAACCCGACCCTCAGGAATGCGGCCGCCCCAAGGGCCCAGCCACCTGGGGACGGAGCCCACACGCTCTGCCCCCGCACGCCGGGGGGCAGTCCCCTGCCTTAGCTCCTCCCAGGGGCCCCCTTCGGGTCTTCCCGTTATGTGAAGTTGATGATTAGTTTCTGTCGATTCAAGTAAAGACTGAAAACATAAACCAAAAAAGTCAAATTTATCTTCGCACTGGGGAAGGACCCAAGAACCTAGGGATTCGAATCCAGGCCGCGCCGTCTCCAGCCTGGACTGTGGCAGCCTGGGCTGTGGCAGCCTGGGCTGTGGCACCCTGGGCTGTGGCACCCTGGGCAGGTCACTTCCTTCCCCAGACCCTGCGCAGGGAAGACAGAAGCGAAAATAGAGCCTAAGTGGGCGCTGTTACTGGCGCAGCCCCATTTCCACTGACAGACAGATACAATGCACCGGTCTCCTCAGGTCCAGCCCAGTACCCCGAGACTTTCTAGCCCCCTCCTGTCCGGAATGAGGATTTGAAGGTTGAGTAGGAATATTTTAGAGAGACTAAGAGCACAAGACCGGCCGTTTAAGTTTCTCCAAATAACAAAGTCAAATAATGCCTGATGGGGTGGAGAGAAGCAGTAGAGCCTGGGTTCAGTCCACAGGACCCCACCTCAAGGGAGAGAACAGACTCCTCAGGCTGTAGCCCTTCACAGGCCTCTCCCCCCGACAGAAATGCAAAAGAAAATATTAAGCTCAGCCGGGCAATGGTTACCACGTCTTTAATCCCAGTCCGCGGGAAGCAGAGGGAGATGGATCTCTGAGTTTGAGGCCAGCCTGGTCTACAGAGCCGGTTCCAGGGCAGCCAGGGCTTCACAGGGAAACTTTGTCCCGAAAAACAAGGGAATATTCAGCCCTTACTGTTCTTCTTAGTTTTCACGTAAATACAAAAAGCTCCCCTTGGCTGGCAGGAAAACAGAATCACAGAAAGGTCCCCAACCAGCTCAAACTGGCCGCGCAGCCTCCAGAGGGCCAGCCCATCCCCCTCCCCATCGCCAAGGCCAAGGCCCAAGGTCAGGGCGGAGCCTCCCGCGTCCCCAGCTCCGCACAGGTCCCGGGGAGAGGCGGGATGGGCGCCCCGGGCCGGCTGGCTGCGTGCCAGCGCTAGCTGGCTCATCCCTCTCGGGGGCCCCAGGCTGGGATCTGGCCCGCGGATCGCAAACCCCATGTGTGTGGAAACGAGTCCTCTGCGGTGCGGGAGGAGTGTACCCTTCGCTCTGTAACTCTGTAGGATTCCTTGGCTACAAAACGGAATAAAATCTGGATGTGGGGGCTTCCTGAGGCCACAACTGTGCAAGCTAGGGCGTGGGGGTGGCAAGAGGTGGAGCCCTCCATTGCCCTGAAATGCGAAGCACCTGCCACCTGGTGCTTCTAGTGAGTGACAGGTCAGATAGGGGTCATGGTGAGAGGTGGGAGGCCGAGGAGGGCTGTCATCTTGAGTGCAATGGGGCCTGTCCCTCCCACTCCCAGCAAGCGGAAAACCCGGCCCATCAGGCCTAGCATAATGTACTAATTAGGGGGGGTAATTACCAGCCTGGATTGTTCCACCAGCTCCACCCTGGGACCCACCTTAGGCCTAGGTGGAGTCGGGGGTAAGAATGTGTACCACCATGGCTGCCCAGAGGCTGGGCACCCAAGTTCTGTCCATGCAGCAATACTCGGGCTGACTGCGGCTTTGCGGGGTAGGCCTGTCTTCTCACTCAGAAGGCAGAGGCCCTAGATCAGTTCAGAAATCTAGCCTGAGCTACAGGAAATCCTGGCTCAAAAGAGACTCAGAAACAAAAACACAAGCTTACCCCCAAACTTTCGTGCCATAGTGGGGCGGTGGTTTGTCACTCCAGTACTTTATCTATGGAGGCAGACGGTCACCACTAGTTCGAGGCCAGCAGGAGTTACACATTTTGCATGGTGGCCTTTAACCCCAGCACCTGCCAAGCCCACTTTCTGTAAATTCCAGGACAGCCAGGGCTGGAAAGTGAGACCATTTCTCAAAACACATAAAACTCAAACAATAGACCCAAGACCCAACTCTCATGCTGGGATGAGGTGACTATCATTCCAGGGGCTGTTGAGCTGAGGCAGGGGATTGCTCTGAGTTCTTGGTTGGCTAGGGTACAAAGTGAATGCCTGTTCTAACAGTTAAAATCAAATACATATCGGAAGCAAGGCCCAGGAGCATACATCGTCATCCAGGATCCAGGAAGCAGAGCTAGGATTGCTGGGAGTTCAGGTCAGTCGGGGCTACAGAGCGAGGTCCTGTCCCAAAGCATCCAAAACCAGGGCCTTGGGGGTGGCTCTTAAAGGTGCCTGCACTGGAAGCCAGACAACATGAGCACGATCCCAGGAACCACGCTGTGGAAGAGCCGACTTCCACAAGCCGTCCTCTGACCTCCACAGATGCGCCTCACACATACACACACACATAGAGTAAAATGCAAAACAAACAAAACCGAAAACTTCAGGCCGAGGTGAAGAGGTCAGGCCTGTTACTGAAACACTTGGGAAGGGGAGGCAGGAGGATTGAAGTGGGTTCATGGTTAGTGGAGGTTACAGGATGAGATCCTGTCTTAAAACAACCCAAAACAAACGTTTAAACTTTTTTTTAGGCATCTCTCTGAATGACAGGACGCAAAGCACTTCCAACAACTTCTGGGGACTCTCCAAGGGACCCCCCCTCTGTCCTCCCCCATCCTGCCCTGCACCTGCCAGCCCAGAGCCTGGCCAAAGGGGCTCAGGCAGCCGCCCAGCCCCCTCGGCGGGGGCGTGGCCTTTATGGGCGTGTCTTCACGGGGGCGTGGCTTCCTGAGGCCCGGCCCATCACGCCATAGGAGAAGTGCCAGAACAGATGCAGGCAGAGACCCACACACGGATGAGAGCGGGTCAGAGAGATACAGTGAAGAGAGAGATATAGAGAGGAGCAGAGAAAAAGAGGGAGGAGGGAGAGAGAAAGAGATAGGAGGGAGAGAAGAGAAACGGGCAGAATGGAGGAAGGAGGGGAAGAGAGACGAGGACAGATACTGAGTCCAGTGCTCCATGCTGGGCGTGGTGACCCGGCCAGGCCGCGTTCAGTCCCACCCCCATGACGTCAACCCACAATGCAGCGCGCTGTTGTGCCCTGTAGCGAGCGTCGCCCGTGGCAACAGCGGCCGCAGCAGCCACGGAGCGAGGGCGTCCGGGCCCCCGCCCCCTTATGCAAATCTACGACGTCACCTCGAGCCAATGGCGAACGGGGGCGGTGAGCTCATCGCGGGGCCGAGGTTATAAGGGTGCGCGTGGCCGTCGCGGGACAGAGCAGCCGGCAGCGGAGCCGGGCAGCACGGGCAGCGGACTGGGGGGCGTACGGGGCCCCCCGGGGAGGCCGCGGCCACTCCCCCCGCCCCGGGCCCGAGCGCGGCGGGGGAGGCGGGGATGGAAACGCCCTTCTACGGAGAGGAGGCGCTGAGCGGCCTGGCTGCGGGTGCGTCGAGCGTCGCCGGTACTGCTGGGGCCCCCGGCGGTGGTGGCTTCGCGCCCCCGGGCCGCGCGTTCCCCGGGGCGCCCCCGACGAGCAGCATGCTGAAGAAAGACGCGCTGACGCTCAGCCTGGCGGAGCAGGGAGCGGCAGGATTGAAGCCCGGGTCGGCCACTGCACCTTCTGCGCTGCGCTCCGACGGCGCCCCCGACGGGCTGCTGGCGTCGCCGGACCTTGGGCTACTCAAGCTCGCGTCGCCGGAGCTGGAGAGGCTGATCATCCAATCCAACGGGCTGGTGACCACCACCCCGACCAGCACGCAGTTTCTTTACCCGAAGGTGGCGGCCAGCGAGGAGCAGGAGTTCGCTGAAGGCTTCGTCAAGGCGCTGGAGGACCTACACAAGCAGAGCCAGCTGGGCGCGGCCACCGCGGCCACATCAGGGGCCACCGCGCCCCCCGCGCCCGGGGACCTGGCGGCCACTCCTGGAGCCACCGAGACCCCCGTCTACGCCAACCTGAGCAGCTTCGCGGGTGGCGCCGGGCCCCCTGGGGGCGCGGCCACCGTGGCCTTCGCCGCGGACCCAGTGTCCTTCCCGCCGCCCCCCGGAGCGCTCGGGCCGCCGCCACCTCCGCATCCACCGCGCCTGGCTGCGCTCAAGGACGAGCCGCAGACAGTGCCGGACGTCCCGAGCTTCGGCGATAGCCCTCCGCTGTCGCCTATCGACATGGACACGCAGGAACGTATCAAGGCGGAGCGCAAGAGGCTGCGCAACCGCATCGCCGCCTCCAAGTGCCGCAAGCGCAAGCTGGAGCGTATCTCGCGCTTGGAGGAGAAAGTCAAGACCCTCAAAAGCCAGAACACCGAGCTGGCGTCCACCGCCAGCCTGCTGCGCGAGCAGGTGGCGCAGCTCAAACAGAAAGTCCTCAGCCACGTCAACAGCGGCTGCCAGCTGCTGCCCCAGCACCAGGTCCCCGCGTACTGAGCCTGAGCGCGGGGCGCATGCGCGGACTCGCTGCGGTGGGGGGGCGCACAGGACTCCTCCGAGACTCGGCGCCCCCGGACTCGACAAGCTGGATTCCCCCTTAACTCCGGGTGGGGACCCCGAGCGCACAGCCCCCGCCCTCGCGCCACCTCTGTCTCCCCAACCCCGCGCGTGTTGCACAAGCCCGTGCCCCGGCCGCCCCTTTGTGCCGCCGAGGGGGGGCTCCGAGGGGCGCGCAGCCTCACGCTCTGCCTTTCTTTCCTTTTTTTTTTAATTTTAATTTTTTTTTCCTTTTGGAAGAGAGAACGGAGTGTCCGATTCCGCCCTATTTATGTTTCTACTCGGGAACAAACGTTGGTTGCGTGTTGCGTGTGTGTTTCCTTGTGTTGGTTTTTTAAAGAAACGGGAAGAAGATTAAAAAAAAAAAACTCCCTTTCCCCTCCCCCCCTCTTCCCCCTTCCTCCTCCCGACACTTGTCCCTCTCTTTTTGTTTGGTTTTGTTTTGCTACGAGTCCACATTCCTGTTCCGTAATCCTTGGTTCGCAGGTTTTGTGTTTTCAGTAAAGTCTTCGTTACGCCAGCTTGGCTGTCCGCCTCCTTCTTCCCCCACCGGGGCCGGTGGTGGGCAGGGCCTGGCCCGCTCCCATCCTCCCCCCCCCTTCAGCCCCTTCCCGTCCCCCACTCCCCGGCGAGGCGGGAGCGTGGCGTGGGCGCAGGCCGGGACTGCAGGTCTGCGCGGCGAGCGCCACCTAGGTGCAGGCTGTGGGCTCTGGTTCAGGTGTCATCAGAACTGGGCTCCTGGGCTAGTCTAGGCCACTTAGCTGGTATATCCTTTTGGAAAGGGGATGAAATGAAAAGAGGGAGGAAGGGGTGCACGCACGCTCGCCTTATCCTTGGGGCCTCAGTTCTCCCGATCTTCGGCCTCCATTTCCATCCTGGTGTTTGGGAGGCTGCGCCATGCAGAGTGATGCTGGTCTCGCAGTCTGCGCTCAGTAGGAGCTTTTATTTGCCGTTATTGGTTTCAGGGGTACCTCAGGCCCACAGCCTTTTGTCCAAGATTAGGAGAAAAGTGGCGCCTTAGAATCATGGAGGTGCATTTAAATATCTCACCGACACGCCCCCTTCTCCCACCGCCTGTTCTCCCGTTTGAGGAAACCTGACTTGAGTCACACAGCATCTTTTTTTTTTTTAATTTTGTTTTGCTTAGAGTCATTCTATGTAGTCCCGGCTGTCCTGGAACTTGCCATGTAGACCAAGCGGGCCTGGAGCTGACACTGCCTCTGCTGTGGTTAAAGGCATTAGCCCCCCCCCCACCCATTGAATGTTTATTTGCAATGCTGAAGACAGGCTAGGACCCAGAGCACTTTGGGCAAGGTCCTCCTTCACCTCAGCCCCACCCACCTGCCTTTGGGTTCTGACACCCATATGCCCCCCAGGGTGTCAGTGGGTGCTAAGATCACATGGAAAGTCCTAGTGAGAGACGTGTGTCCGAAGCCGGCCTTGCGAGCCACTGGGAACTTGTCCCCCTTGGCTACAGAAGAGGGCTTTCTCTCCTGCTCTTCTCCCAGCTCCAATCCTGCCCACCCTGAGCAGAACTGTTTTGTAAGTCCAACTTGGTGGGGCTGGCCTGTTGCCCAGCGTTTTCTGGCTGAGGTAGGGGGCTTTTAAGTCCTGTACAGCCTGGGCTACAGAATAAGACCCTGTCTAGAGAAACAAAGGCCAGTAATAAAAAACGAACTTGAGCAGAGGTTTCCTGACAAGCTGGGTTTATGTAGTGGGGGGATGGAACCCAGGGCTTCATCCATGCGGGGCATTCTTTCTCCTGAGCCCAGGGCTTCATCCATGCGGGGCATTCTTTCTCCTGAGCCCAGGGCCTCATCCATGTGGGGCATTCTTTCTCCTGAGCCCAGGGCTTCATCCATGCGGGGCATTCTTTCTCCTGGGCCCAGGGCTTCATCCATGCGGGGCATTCTTTCTCCTGGGCCCAGGGCCTCATCCATGCGGGGCATTCTTTCTCCTGGGCCCAGGCTCTAGAGTTCCAGCTTTGGTGTGGCTTTGTACTCTTCCTCTATGGGTCTTGTAGGCTGTGAAATGGGAGTGTCCTCCCCCATCCCTTTCAGAATGGACCAAGATTAGTGTCCCCCATTACAGAGAAGGGGGGCTTGGATTCCTATCTCTCACACACGCAGTAGGAATCTGAACTCTCCCTTGGCCTTTGGAATGCTGGGATGCAGGCCAGGAAATCTGCTTTGTTTTCTTGCCTTTGTAGTGCTGGATGAAATCTGGGTCTTCATAAAGATTTGTCCTGTTGTTTGAGACAAAGCGTCACTCTGTAGCCCAGGCTGTCCTGAAACAGATCTGCCTGCCTCTGCCTCCCAAGTGCTGGGGTAAAGGTGGGCGCCATCTGGCCACTGATGGTGTTGATGTTGGGAGCTTTTGTCTCCACTCAGCTCTGTGAGCCACTGGGCGCTACAGCCTGTGATTCAAGCCCCCAGGATGCAGATGCAGGAGGACTACGGAGTCCCAGGCCAGCCCTACCTCAAAGCACCCAGCACTCAGTACCAGAGCATGTGCCAAGGGTGCCTGGCTCTGGCCTCTATTCCCAGCACTGAGAGGTGGGGTCAGCAATTCAAGTACTTCTCTCTCTCTGAGCTTCAGTTTCCCAATCTGTCACACAGGCTAAGGCCACCTTACCCAAACTTCCAAGGAGACATATGAAGCCCACCAGAAGAGCTCAGAACAGCTAATGGTCAGAGAGAAGCAGGGAAAGCCATGGGGTGTGCTGCTTGCACACAGGCGCCCCGGGCAGCCTGCAGCCCTGCCCTGGCAGGCTGTGGCTGACGTCGGACATTGGGTGCTAGCCCAGACTGGGGAGGTGGCCTGGAACCTTGGCCTCACTCCACCTACCCTTCCCAGAGCCATGGCTCACAGTCCATGCCCACTTTTTTGTTTTCTGTTTTGTGGGGTTTTTGTTTGTTGCTACATAGGACCTTGCTCTGTAGCTCAGGCTTGCCTGGATCTGTGTTTGTAGGCCACTGGCCTGAAACTCTGGTTCACTACCACAAGCTCCCGGGCTGGGATGGCTGCCTTGGGCAGTAAGAGGCTTCACATGTGTCCTTCATGTCCCACAGGGATGTCTCTAGGATAGCCTGTGGGTCCAGCAGATACCTGGGTGACAGACCTCTGTCCAGACACAAGAAGGGGAGAGGTTGGGGGTCACCTCTATACTCCGAACCCTACGTTTTGGTATAGGCTGTAACCACAGAGACAACTCAGCTCCTTCTGTCCTGTCTGGGGGCCCCAGTCTGCCTTCTAGAACCTTCCCCTACACTCTGCTGGGGATTGGCCAGAACTCAGCTATGAGTCATAAAGACGTTTGCGTCCCAGGGTCCCAAGGCTGGCCAGTGGGGCTGGTGGCTTCAGCTCTGGGGACAGGTGAGTGGATTGGTGGGGTGCCACTTTTGTCTGTCACCCTGCTCTTGCCAAGACCATGTGTCCTCTGGGCTGTGGTAGCTCAGCTCCTCAAGAGACAGTTTTGGGTCCCCCAAACCTTGATGGTACTTGGTTTCAACACTGGAGAGCCAAGATGAGGTGTGCTTGCCCTGTGTGACTAACAGAGAAACAGATGTGCTCACAACTGTCCCAGCCTGCCCTGGGGCCTTCCATCCCTTCTTCGCCCCACAGTTCTGTTCCTCAATTTCCTCCTGTGCTCTGGTCACGTCTTGGGTCACATGGAGACTTTTTTTTAAAAGCTAGGGTCTCTCGGGCTGGAGAGATGGCTCAGCAGTTAAGAGCAGTGCCTGCTCTTCCAGAGGTCCTGAGTTCAATTCCCAGCAACCACGTGGTTACTCACCACCACCTGTAATGAGATCTGGCACCCTCTTCTGGCCTGCAGGCATACACTCAGACAGAATACTGTATACATAATAAATAAAAAAAAAAAACAAAAAGAACAAACTAGGGTCTCATATAGCTCAGGCTAGCCTTGAACTCACTATGTGAGGATGACTGAATTTTTTTCTTTCTTTCTTTTTTTTTTGGGTTTTTCAAGACAAGGTTTCTCTGTAGCTTTGGAGCCTGTCCTGGAACTAGCTCTTGTAGACCAGGTTGGCCTCGAACTCAAAGACATCCGCTTACCTCTGCCTGGCTCCCGAGTGCTGGGATTAAAGGTGTGTGCCACCACCGCCCTGCCCTTTCTTTTTTTTTTAAAGATTATTTTATGTGAGTGTTCTGCCTGAATGTACACCTGCAGGCCAGAAGAGGGCGCCAGATCTCATTACAGATGGTTGTGAGTCACCATGTGGGTGCTGAGAATTGAACTCGGGACCCCTGGAAAAGCAGCCAGTCCTCTTAACCATCTCTCCAGCCACGAGCATGAATTTTTCTTTTCTTTTTTAAAAGATTTTTATTTATTTATTATGCATACAGTTCAGCCTGCATGTACTCCTGCACACCAGAAGAGGGCATCAGATCTCATTACAGATGGTTGTGAGTTACCATGTGGTTGCTGGGAATTGAACTAAGGACCTTTGGAAGAGCAGGCAATGCTCTTAACCTCTGAGCCATCTCTCCAACCACGAAAGCATGAATTTTTTATCCTTCTGCCTCTACCTACTGTGTGCTGGGCTGAGAGGCTTGCACCACCACCACATCCAGCTTTATAGCCCAAGCTGTCCTGGAACTCGTGACAATCTTCCTGCCTCAGACAGCAACATGCCTGATTTTATGGGGTCCTAGAGAGGGAGCCTCTCATACATGCACTGAGGCATTGAGGCTCTGTCACCCAGGGGGCAATGCTAGCCGCTGCTTTCCAGTTCCCAGTGTCCAACCCCACTTTCCCTGTGCAGTTGTGACATGAATGTCACCAGCTGCAGTGACAATTACTGATTGTGAGCCTGCTGACAGCCCCCCAGTATGCTGGGGTGTCTCACAAGTGTCCTCGTACAGCCAGATGAGTGGTCTGGGGTTTGGGTTGCAGAGCGCACAGGATGGAGGCTCAGTTGCTGACCCCTTGCTGGCTCAATGTTGAAGCCAGGGGTGTCTTGAGGGCCTGGGGGTCACAGTGACTGCTCCAGGACTGAGGACACCCCTAGAGCCTGTCCCTAAGGTGAGGCCTGGCAGTCACCCTGCTGCCGGGTTCTGCTGTGGACGCTGCAGTGAGTGTGGACAGGTAAACCCCACTTCTTTGACTCAGTTTTTTTTCTTTTGCTTTTGTCAGACAGGGTGACATTATGTCTGCCAGGTTGACCTCGCATTCACAGAAACCTGCCTGCCTCTGCCTCCCAAGTTCAGGGATCAGAGGTGTGCGCTATCACATGCCTGCCCCCTTATTGTTTTTGGAGACAGGGTCTCACTGGTCTCTGGTTCAGTGATTCATCAAGGCAAGGTGGCCAGCTGTCCTAGGTCCCCAGCACTGGTTTATAAACATGAGCCTTAGCACCTGTCTGGCTGTTGCTGTTGCTGTTCTTGAGACAGGGCTGTCCTGGAACTTGCTCTGTGGCCAAGGCTGGCCTCAGACTCAGAGATCCGTCTTACTCCACACAGCCAGCCTTTTCTGGGTGTGCTCAGGATAAGATCAGCTACATGCGTACGTGCATACGGCTAGCACGGTGCTGAACTGCTGAGCTGCATGCGTACCTGCATACGGCTAGCACGGTGCTGGAATGCTGAGCTGCATGCATACGTGCATACAGCTAGCACGGTCTGGAATGCTGAGCTGCATGCGTACGTGCATACGGCTAGCACGGTCTGGAATGCTGAGCTGTGCCCCAGCTCTGTCTGTTCTAATAATCATGAAGAGGCCTTTTAAAGCCCCCTCTACAGCTTCCATGGTAGCGCACATAGGACTTGAGAGAGGGCTGCTGTTTAAGAGGACCCGAGTGGTTTCCAGTGCCCACAGCAGGTGGCTCCAGGAGCTCTCTCCAGTCTTCCAAGGGCACCTGTGTGCTCATAGCATGGTCTTAGTGTTTCTGTGAAACACCATGCCAGAAGAAAATGGGGAAGGCAAAGGTCTACTTTGCTTAGGTGTCCACACCTCTGTTTATCACTGAAGGAGGGCAGGGCAGGAACTCACCCAGGGCAGGAACCTGGAGGCAGGAGCTGAGCAGAGGCCTCTTGCCTCCCCTCATCAATCACTAATTAAGAAAATTCCCACAGGCTTGCCTACAGCTTGACCTCATTGGGACATTTTCTCAGCTGAGGCTCCCTCCTCTCTGGTGGCTTGAGCTTGTGTCAAGTTAAACTATTCAGTGCACATAGATAAATAACACTAAAAATAATTTTTAATGAAATCAAATGCTAAAAGGGGCTGGAGAGATGACTCAGTAGCTAAGAGCCCTGATTGCTTTCCCAGAGGACCCAGGTTTGATTCCCAGCACCCACATAGGGACTCTATGTGGTTAGGCATCTCTAACTCCCACCCTGAGGATCCGACGCCCTCTTCTGACCTCCACAGACATTGCACACACAGTACATACACAAAAACACTCATAGATGGGGGCTGGAGAGATGGCTCAGAGGTTAAGAACATTGCCTGTTCTTCCAAAGGTCCTGAGTTCAATTCCCAGCAACCACATGGTGGCTCACAAACATCTGTAATGGGGTCTGGTGCCCTCTTCTGGCCTGCAGGCATACACACAGACAGAATATTGTATATATAATAAATAAATAAATATTAAAAAAAAAACACTCATAGATGAAATAAACTGCAAAAACTAAAACCAACAGAAGGTAAGGTGGGGACGACTCAGGCTTGAAAAAACCAGCTTTGATCCTAGCGCCCACAGAACAACCTGAGCGGTTGCATGCGCATGTAACTGAAGCATGCTCACGCATCACACAAGCATACTCATGGATACTCATGTAAAACTATTTTTATTTTTTTAATTTTTTTTAAATTTTTTTTTGAGACAGGGTTTCTTTGTAGCTTTTTTGGAGCCTGTCCTGGAACTAGCTCTTGTAGACCAGGCTGGCCTCGAACTCACAAAGATCCATCTGCCTCTGCCTCCCGAGTGCTGGGATTAAAGGCGTGCACCACCACCACCTGGCGTAAAACTATTTTTAAGACATTATAGCCAGACATGGTGGCTCATGTCTGGGTTCAATTCCCAGTACCCACATGGCTGCTCACAACTGTCTGTAACTCCAAGATCTGACCTCCTCACACAGACATACAGGCAAAACACCAATGCACATAAAATAAAAATAAATTTTAACTGGGTGATGGAGTTCCAGGATAGCCAAGGCTACACAGAGAAACCCTGTCTTGAAACACAAAAATAAATAAATATTTCAAAGGTGCAATGTGGTGGTGAAATGGAATCACGGTCGTTTGACTATCGTTTATCTATGCAGACAGGGTCACGCTCTGCAGCCCAGGCTGGCCTTGAACTTGCAGAGATTGACCTGCTTCTGCTTTGTGTGTGCTAGGGTTAAAGGTGTGCGCCTCCAGGGCTGGTCTAGTTTGTTGTTTTCTTTTCCCTTTTTCATGTGTATAAATGCTTTCCCTGCGTGTGGTGACATGTGGCCGGAAGGAGGTGTCATGTCTGCCAAGACTGGAGTTTCAGGCGGATGTGGGTGCTGGGAACTGAGCCCAAGTCCTCTTCGAGAGCCACAAGTGCTGCTAACCACTGAGCTATCTCTCCAGCCCCTGGCCTATTTTTTTAATTGACATGTATTAATTTGTGTGTGTGCCAGGTGGATGTGCAGAAGGCAGAAGGTAACTGGCGAGGGTTGGTTCTCCTCCCACTCTGTGGGTCATCCAGCTTGGCACAGTCACTCCCCACGTTGAGCCATCCTGCTCCTGTGGACTGCACTTCCGGCTGAGTGCATGTGCCTGGGCGTGTGGCTCTGTTCTCACCCTTCTAGACAATAAAGACATGGACCCCTTCCTCTCCCCCATCCCACATGTGTCCTGGGATCCTCCTAACCCCTGTTATATAAGCCCAGGTGTTAACTGCCAAGTAACCCTAAAGTCCTCCCAGGCACCCCTTCCTGTGGGTTTCCTTTCTCCATCCTGCCTCCTGTCCTATCCCTGCACGGTCCCATCCCCTCCATCCTTCCTCCCGACTCCATGCTCCCATGACCTGAGCTCATATTCCTCCCGCCGTTGGTATTTCTAACAGAACCAGCCCAGAGCGCTGCTGTGCACATTTCTTGGAATGAAGAACTGAAGACGGCCTCCTCCTACAGGCCGGCTTCCAAGATTACACCTTCTTCTGCTCCTTTCCAACTCTATGACACGCCAAGGTAAGGAGATGGCTGAGCCTGCCTTGAGGAGTGGCCTCTGCCACATATGTACACCATGCCCAGATGATAGGTCCAAGGGCTGCTGGGTCTTTATGGCTCGCTGTGCACCTGTAATCCACGGATATCTCCAGATTGTACTCCTCAGCTTTCCTCCTCACGGTGACCCCTCCACAGTGTGTTACCACCACGCATCCCTGCTGCTCACCCATATTTCCTTCTACCACCCCTCCACATGCACCCAACCCCCACTAGCTCTCCATCCATCCACCAATCTGTACAACCATTCACCTGTCTGTTCATCTGTCTGTCCATCTCCCCCTACCAACCCACCTTTCAACCCCCAGGCTCTGCCTCTCTGCTTGGGAATGGCATCGATGCAGCCGGCAGCCCCACTCCAATTCCCAAACCTCATGTCATCGAGTGGGCCATACCTCCCCCAGCCCCAGCCAACAACCCCTGTTCATCAAGAGAAAGTGGCCAAGCCATCTCCTCAGACCCAGAGTGATTCCTGTCTGCCGAAGGAGCCAGCACGGCAGGTGCCCCGCCTGAGGGCTGTGGTGGAGAGCCAGGCCTTCAAGAACATCCTGGTAGACGAAATGGACATGATGGTCTCACGGGCGGCCACCGTCATCCAAGCCAACTGGAAGGGCTACCAGCTGCGGCAGAAGCTTATCTCACAGATGACAGCAGCCAAGGCTATCCAGGAGGCCTGGCGTCGCTTCAGTACACGCCGGCTGATGCGTTCCAACAAGCTGACTGTAAGGAAACCTAAGAGGGAAGAGGAGGGCGACATCCCCTACCACCCTCCACAGCAGGTGCGCTTCCATGCCCCGGAGGACCAGCCGCCAGTTATGGTGAGCAAGGAGACTCAGTTCCCATCCTCTGACAACCTGGTCCCTTCACACAGCACAGCAGCCCCAGGTCCCTGGGCCAGTGGAGTCCCCAGGGGTGGCCTTATGCCACAGCAGTCTGTGACTGGCAGATTCACAAGTCCCAAGTATCCACCCTGCATGTTGACCAAGTCTGTCAGGAGCTCCTGTCTCATCAGGCACTTGGAAGGGGACAGTGTGAAGAGCAGGCATGTGGCTTCCAAGACCATCAAGTTGGGGACCCCAGAGTCAGCAGCATCCAGGAGATATGGCCAGGCCATCCATGGAACCCTGAAAATCCAGACCCAGGTCCACACTGAAGCAGATGTCCCCAAGGCCCCACTGCATATATATCCAGTCAACAAAACTCCTACCAAGGTGTGCCCAGTGGCTTCCACCCCTAAGGCCCTGGCCACAGTGGCCACAGCACCCAAGGGTCCCCTGCAGGCCTGCTCCACATCCCCAGCAACAGTCATGATGATGCAGTCACCAACCTGCCCGACTTCTCCGGTGACCAGGCCCCTGGCTCATGTGCGACCCAACCCTTCATTCTCTAGTGCTACACCCCAGGGGCGGTCTGTGGTCCCCATGGCCAGGGCACAGCCCCCAGGGTCTGGTGTGACCTCCACAGTCAAGGCCTCACCACGCCTAGGGGTTCCTGTCAATAAGGGCCCACTTCAGACTGGCTCTGGTCCCGTGATGGCAAAGACTTCACCCCAGATGCGTTCAGTGACCAGAAGTCAACCTCAGACATGTGCAGCGTCTTCTTCATCCAAAGCTGCCTCCCAGCTGAACCCTACAGTCAAACCCTCACCCCAGACTCGCCTGGCAGCCATGATAACCAAGACCCCAGCTCAGATACGCTCTGTGGCTGCTGTGCTCAGGGCCCTGTGTCTGGTCCCTACCGTGACAGCCTCAAGTCCCAAGGGTTCACCCCAAAGTCCAGTGGTTGCTGGAATTTCCAACGCCCCATCCCAGGTCCATCTGAGCAGCCCAAAGGCCAAGGTCACCGTGAGCATCAAGCAGACCACCGCGGTTGTCAAGGTGACTTCTCAGGCATACTTGGCTGAGGGGAAGGGCATGTGTGGACCCCATGGACATATGGGCACCGTAGCTCCTAAACTTCCAGCCAAGTCTCCATTGGAAGTAGAGAAGATGAAGCCTGGGCCCCCAAGGGCCCCCAAGAAAGAAGCAGCTCCCAAGACTAATGTGGCCATTGTAACCAGGGCTCTGTCTTGGTCAAAAGTGGCAGAAGACAGGAGCAGACCCTTGACTCAGACCCAGCAGAAGGCAGAGGTTGTGAAGGTGCACTCCAGGGTGTATATGCCTGAAGAGATGACCGTGACCCTGTCCCAGGCCCAGCTGGCTGTCCCCCTGACCAAGGCTGCCTTCCAAGCCCAGCTACTCCCTGGCCACCCCAGGCCCCTGCTGGCCTCACCCCTTTTTAAAGCCGTGTTGCAGTCTCGTTTGTCATCTGGGCTGGCCACGGGCCTACCTGAGGGACAACGCCCGTCCATAGGTCCCTCTGCTGCCCTGTCCTCCTCACCACTGGCCGCACACCTGATGTCACTCACAACCCAGCTCCAACCTGCTGGTGAACAGAACAGATCCACGTCCCGACCTCCTCTGGCCACGTCATGTCCAGCCACAGGCTCCCCTCAGGCGCGCTCCCTGGGGCTGACCTTCGTCCCCCCTGAAGGATACCCAAACACATGTCCGCCTGCCTCCACTTCCCAGTACTTTCACCCTATGAGAAACTCATCGCGGCCGCCTCCACCTACTGAGCACGCAAAGGCCACAAACACCAATATCACCAAGGCCACGTGCCAGGTCTGTCCCCCAAGTAAACTCAGTAAGGCCCCATCCCTGGCCCAGCTCATCACATGTCTGGCCAAGGTTCCATCCCAGGCCCATCTGCCCATGGGGCTGACAAAGACTCAGTCTCAGGCCCAACTGGCCTCCGAAACGGCCAAGTGCCTCTTGGCTGCCCACCCTGCCACTGACCTCAGTAATAAGACCCAGTCACAGCCACTGCTGAGCACATCCAAGCCACCTGTCCAGTTCTGGCAACATTTTGGAACACTTAACCCTGGACCCCGTGCCAAACTAGATGACGAGAGCATGACCCAGCCCCAGCTCCAAAGCCACACACAAGACAAGGCCATGCAGAATCCACACTCAGTGGCCACAGATACCCAAGGTATGCTGGTACCTCTGCTGACTCCCTCTGGACACCCTGTGTGCAATGCAGAATCCTGGGGTGACAGCGGACAGGCACAGACACCACCTCCACCCCCTATGCCCAGCCAGGCAGTGTCCTGCCATGAAGACCTGGCGGCATCCATCGCATCCCTGTGTGCAGACCTGGTAACCATGCTGGGCTCCACCGAGGACCTGCGGACACTCCTGGTCAAGACATTTTCTCAGGGGGAAGTAAGGACAGCGCTGAGCCAGGCTCTGTCCCGGAAAGCCTTAGGGCCTTCTGTGGTCAAGGCCCTGCCTCAAGGCATGCTGGGAATGGCATTGATGAAGGCACTGTCATGGGGTGAACTGGGCATCTCCCTGTCCCGGGCCCTGTCCCGGGGTGAGCTGCGTCCAGAACTCAGCAAGGCCACGCAGGGCAAGCTGGCTGAGGTCCTGTGCAAGGCCTTGACGGAAGATGAGAGGGCCGCACTCAGCCAGGCGCTGTGCCAGGGTGAGCTTGGAGCTGTTTTCACTCAATCCCTGGCCCAGATGATCCAGAGGACAGGCACCTTCCTCCCCAAGGCCACCTCGAAAACGGTGGGAGGCCGGATGACCACGGCACCTGCCCCAGTGGAGGTGACTTGCAGCGGGAGTCTGTCAGTTGCATGGGGACCTGCGCTGGGTCCTGTAGGAGCACGGTGCAGCAAGGTCAGGTTACTATGGAAAGGCTTGCCCTGGGGGCAACATGACGGGATCCTGTGGGGGGAAGGGGATGGGACTACCTTGGAGGGGTCACCCTGCTTGCCACAGTCCCCCGTAGGTTCCTTTTCTGGAGGGTTGATCACCAGCACTTACCAGTGTCCCCTACTTAAAGTATCCACACTGTCCCCGGAGAGGGATTTGGGATACTCTTCTGGTCTGTACCTGAGGCCATTGGATCTTGACCCCATGGCATGTGGTGAGGGTCCCCATGTCCCCAAGCAACCTTCCCAACAGCCACCTCTTTGTCCGTGGCAGCCGCTTGTTGCCAACGGTGCAGGTCCAAGCAGTAACCAGCCGTCAGTGGCTAGTAGCGCCACTCCAAGCTCCCACCAGCCACCTGTGGCCAGCAGGGTGTCCTACCCATGGGCGTCGTACCGACAGGGCAGCGTGGTGGCCAGCAAGAATTCAAGTGGTGTGGGTGGTGGGAAGCACCCCAAGTCCCAGTGGCTCCCCACCGCCTGTCAGGGCAGTGAGTGTCAGTGTCCGAACCTGGGGACACACAAGATGTCTCCCTGTGGCCATTGCTCTTGCAGAGTCAAGAGTCACAGTCCATCACCCAGGCAGACTGTCAGGCAGGCTCCGCCATCAGGTCATAGACTAGTGTCGCCACTGGGCCATAAGAAAATGGTCACCGTAGTGAGGAACATAATGGATGAAGACACTGATGCTGTAAATTCTAAATCACAAAACGTCTCCAGCACTTCCACCCCAAAACAGGAGAGTTATCCCCAAGTGTCCTTGACCCCATCCTGTCCCCAGGGTCAGGCCACATTCCCGCAGCAACCGCAGATGGTGTTAGCCAAGAGCTATCCCAGGGGTTCAGCTGCCCACTGCCGGAACAGCAGCGACTCTCACAGCTCCCTGCAGAGCGGCGCCTCAGGCAGTCCCTCCTCACCATCCAGCTTGACGCCTTCAGAAGTTCTGGAAGGTTGCAGGGAAGGTGACTTGCAGGAGGGCCCCCAGTCAGTATTGAAAGAGTCCAGGGAGGCGAGGCACAAGCCCCAGGGGCAGCTGGAACGAACATGGCCAGTTAGTTCTCAGCACACGGTCCGCCCGTCCCAACGGCCGCCCCTGGAACTTGGGTCCCTCCTCTTCCATAGCACCAGCCTGGCCCTGAATGTTCACTGGGACTCAGATAGTGGGTCCGATTACAGCACTAGGGACCTGATGGAGGCATTGTCCTGGGACACAACTGCTCCCTGGGATAGGAACCGCCAGGTCCATACTGGAGACCTGCAGCCAAATGGGGTCACTCGGCTGGATCCTACCCTACCCCAGGACATACTGGCTGATGGGAGAGCCCCAAGCCCTGGCCCGGCACCTGAAGCCAGTGAGGGATTACCATGCCTAAGTCAACCATTAGAGGCTACGGGGCTGTGTCCAAGCTCTTCTCAGCCTGCAGAGTCCAGTTCTGTGTCCCCAAGCCTGGCCCAGGCATCCATGGACACTGGGGTGGCCCCAAGTCTGAACCATCCATCTGTGGCCGCTAAGGTGTTCCCAACTTTAGCCCAGCCATCTATGGACCCTGGGGTGTCCCCAACACTGAGAGAACCACTGATATATTATGGGTTACCTACAAATTTTAGTCAGCCATTTCTGTACTGTGGAGGGTCCCCAGTCTATACCCAACAACATATGGCCTCTGGGGTACCCTCAAACTTTACCCAGACATCTGGTACTAGTGTAGTGGCCTTAGGCAACCAGGCAGTGAACAGTGGGGTGACTTCAAGCCACATAGCCCCAAGTGTCACTCAGTCCCCTGTGAACAGCTGGCCACCACCTGAATCCTCTTCCATGCCCATACAGGGTGCAGGGTCTCCAAACTCAGTTCAGACATCTGTAGCCACCGGGGTATCCCCAAACTTTTCCCAACCATTTATGCCCTACAGCATGCCGTCAAATTTCACCCAACCCTGTTTGGCCACAATTGAAACCCCAAACTTGGTACAACCATCCATGTCCCACAGCGTGTCTCCAAGCCTAGCTCAGCCTTTTGTGGTTAGTGTTATGTCCCCAACCCTAACCCATGCATCTGTGTCCAACAGGGCATCCCCAACCCTCAGGCAGCCAACCACAGCCAGTGGCCTGGTCTCTGGAGTGCTCCAGGTACCCCTGTCCAACAGAGTGCCCCCCAGTCTGAGCTCCCCACTTCTGGCTCCCAGGCTGTGCTCTAATCTTGCGCAGACATCTGTGGCCGCCTTGGGAGCCCTGAGCTTGCTGGCCCCCACTGTGGTGTGTGGCGTGGGTCGTGGGAACAAGAAGTCAGCTTTGGGCCCCTGGCGGCATGCACATGAGGACAGCAGTGCAGCTCAGAGCCAGCCCTCCACGCCCTATCCGTGTGTGAGCAGGTTAGGCCAGCCCTCTCTAGGAGTCTGCGACAGCTCAGGAGACAAACTTGTGATAGATATCAGAGGCCAGGACAGCACTCAGGATGCCACTGTCCACTCTGAGCTGACACAGGCCAGCAAGGGGCCCCTGGGTCCAGTAGCTCAGCCCATGGCGCCTGCAGAGGATGGGGACCTGGCCTTAGGGGCTAGTGTCCCATGTCAGACTTGGCTCAGGGGCATAGCTCCAGGGACGCCCCAGGGGCCTGTGGCTACTGGACTGTTCCTAAGTATGTGCCAGAGGGACAACCCAACCCCTGTGGCTGTCGTGACTACAGGTGTGGGCCAGGGCCCGTGCTCAGCTGTGATGCCCAGTATGCAGGTACCATCTGAATTCTTCCCAAACCAGCTGGGCACCAGCTTCCCTCAGACCTGTATAGGCCCACAGCTCCTCTCCATGGCCACCGTGGTCTCACCCAGCTGCCGGTATGCAGGTGTGGTCCTTCCAGATGCAGCAGTGGGTGGGGGTTTGGTTCAGGGTTCTGTAGATGGGAATGTGCCCTTGGCACTGGTTCCCAAGCCTGTGGTTGAAAGTGAGGCTCTCAGCCTTCCTCAAGGGTCTGTGATCAGGGGCATAGGAAAGAGTGTCCCCTCAGAGTCCATGGTGGATGGTGTAGTCCGGAGTGTCCCCCCAGAGTCCATGGTGTATGTCAAGGCCCAGAATCTATCTCTAGAATCAGTGGTTAGTGGTGAGATTCGGAGACCCTATCAAGATACTATGGCCGGTGATGTGGCCCTCAGCCTCCCTCCAGGTTCTGTGGTCACTGGCGTGGCCCCTAGTCACCCTCAAGAGACCAGTGGTAGTAAGGAGAAACTGAGCCCGGCTGCGGAATCTTTGCCAAGCTCCCATTCTCCAGGCAGTGTGGCCAATGGGGCAGGTCCTAGCATGTTTCTGGGCTCTGTGGCTCCACCATCCATGCTGGTAGGCATCAGTCCACGACCATATCAGGCAGCACAGGCTGGAGAGGGCTCCTGGGTTCCTTTCCTGGCACCCCATGTCACCAGCCTGGCCAGTGTCCCGGAAGTCCAGAGCGTGGCTCAGGACCAACAACACTTGCCCACAGTTTTGTTAAGTGCCTCACAATTTAGCCAAGACCCTGGGCTGACGAAGCTTGTGGGTGTTGATAACCCGACCTTGCCGAAGCTAAGACAAGTCGATGACACAATGTTCTCCACCCTGGAATCTGGCATAGACCCTGTCAAATCTGAAGGTCTCAAAATCATCTCAAGGACAGGCCTTGGCACCACGGGAGGCGAGAGCCATGAAGTTGCGGCTTTGGCAGCTGAAAATGTTCTGAAAGACCAAGTGGCCTTGTCAAAGGAGGCTGCCAGCCAAGCTATTGGTATCACTCCAGTCCCTGTACAGGCCCCAAGTTTAGGTGAGCACCCCAAAGCCAACGGCATCACCTCTGTTCAGCCCTTATCCTCAGAAAGCAGCGGTGCTCCTCCCAGCATGCACCCTGCTTCTGGGCACCCGAGGCTGCAGGAGGCCCCTGTGGTTGGCAGTTCAAGCCTACCTCCAGCTTCCAATGCAATCCCGGCGCCACCACAGCTGAGTTCCAGCATTGCTGGCACAGCCAAGCGACCTCCGGAGTCAGAGGTCAGTGCAGGAGACCCCAGCATTCTCCAGAGCTCAGGAGGGACTAACTTAGCACCTCCAACTAAAAATAGGGCTTCCGGTGTCTGCCACATGGGAGAACCCCTGCACCACACCACTGCTAGAACGTCCTCCCGCTCCAACCAAGGCAGCCTTGTCTCAGAACTTCTAGAAGGTTCCATGGGCAGACTGCTACCCTTCAGTAGCCCACTGAAGCCAGCATCTCAGCTGTCATCAGAGAGTCACAAACAGTCCTCAGGGTCACCCACGGTGGTCACCACGCCCATCACCCACGTGGGAGATGGGAGGGGGCAGAAAGCACCCTCAGGAGTTCAAGGGATGTCACCAAATGGCTCCCGGAGACCCCTTCTTGATGAGGCTGCCTACGACACCATACACTCTGTCCAGCCAGGAACAGGTCTGACCCTTACCACACACTCAGGTCAGAGGTCCACTTTCGTCACAGGCCCTGGAGTTGGCTATGATGGGGGCTCCCGAATCCCCACTGCACCTCATGGCTACAAATATCATGTCACAGTCCCTAAAACTAGTTTTGATGAGGGTCCCCGAAAAGTCCCCACCGTGCTCTATGGCCACAGACTTCAATATATCACAATGCCCAAAACAAGCCTTGATGGAAGATCCCAGGTCCGCACCACAGCCCACAGCCAGACTCCCCATGACACTGCAGGCCTCCAAACTGGCTTTGGTCAAGTCTCCCATGCCTACACCACACCCCACGGCCACAAATCCCATCTTGTCACACACCCTAAAACTGGCCATAATAAGGTATCCCCACCCCTCACTGTACCCCAGGGCCCCGTGGATGCTGGCCTGGCTGCTGGCCAGTCATGGAATGCCAAAGTCCCCAACGTAACGGTCAGAGCCGCGGCAAGTGCTGGGGCATCCCGAGGCCCATGGCGTCCCAGCAAGGGCCACAGGCCACAGGACCCCTCGGGGGCAGAGGCAGCGCTGGACCACGAGCCCTCAGCTGAGCTGGTGTCCATCCGCACCATGGAGAAGGTTGTCCTTCAGGCCGTCGTCACCATCCAGGCATGTGCACGTGGCTACTTGGTGCGCCGCACTGTGAAGGTGTGGCATCAGTGGGCCACCATCATCCAAGCTACATGGCGTGGCTACTGTGTGCGACGAAACCTGGCAAGGCTGCTCAGGGCCACCACCATCATCCAGGCAGCTTGGCGCGGCTACTGCGCTCGCCGTGACCGGGCCCACCAGGTGTTGCTCCCTACAACATGGCCTGATCACAGTGCAAGAGCCCAGAGGACCTCTGACACCAGGAACAGCTCAGAACACCGCTGCTTCCTGTCCTGTCAACCTGATGTCTGCAGTGTCTGCCAGTCCCTGGGCCCTCGGGTGGAGAGTCCCCCCAGCGTTGTGATGCTCGTGGGGTCCCAGCCACGCACCTGCCATGTGTGTGGCCACACACTGTCTACTCGCGTGGTGCAAGGCTTTGGCCAGGGCATCTCAGGCCAGTCTGGCTCTCGCTGGGCACCTCAGCAGTGCCCCCCGCTCAGCCAGCAGCACAGAGCGGCCACCCTAATTCAGGCGGCCTGGAAGGGCTACAGGACCCGCCGCCAGCTGAGCCAGCAGCAGTCCGCAGCCAAGATGGTTCAGGCCACATGGAGGGGACATTATACACGCAGCTGCCTCACCACGGATGCCCTCTTGGGAACAGGAGGCCCGTGGAACATCTCCAGGGAGCCTTCATGCCGTACCTCGAGGGCTTACTCTTTGCACTGGCCTGGTGTCTAGGAGCTTGGCTGTGGGCAGAGACACTTGGTGGTCATGGTGTCCTGTGGCTCTTGTGAATACAGCGCACTACAGCCTGGCCTGGTCACGTGTCTTGAGTTAAAACATAACAGGAAGTCTAGCGCTGCTCCAGCCCCTGTGGGATCTGTAGCCAGGGTTGGGGAACCTCAATTATTTTCCAGGTGTACAGGTCACTAGCATGAAATCTTGTGTGTCACATGGCTAATGACGTGGCTTATCTGGGGTTAGCAAGATGACCCCGCCGGTAAAGGTGCTTGCTATTAAACCTGTCTTCCCCATGACAGGAAGAACTGACTCCCACAGTTTGTCTTCTGACCCCCTCCCCCGGTCACACAAACACACACGCACACACACACACCTGCGTCTGGCTGGGTGTGGTGGCACACCTGTCATTTCAGCACCGGTGGTGGGGGCAGGAGACTCGGGAGTTTTCCGCCAGCCTGGGATATATGGTGAGACCATATCTCAAAAACAAAGATCAACAACCAGGCAGTGAGAACGTGCCTGGCCAGGCCCAACCCACTTTGACTTCCTCAGCTCAAGTGTACATGACAGTACCTCCTTCCCGAAACCGCTAGAAGGTTCTAGTTGTATCCGCCGGTGAGGTGAGCCCGAGAGAGACGGAGGCATCCTCCGCCCCGGTCTGGAGGATCCTGTCAGCCAGAGACAAGGGTTTTCAGCTCAGGTTTGGGGCGACCGTAGAAGGGCTGTCCCAGAGTGGCTGGGGACAGTGTGTGTGTCCTGAGGGCAGCGTTTAGAAGCACGCCAGGTTGCTGAGGAGGCTCTGCGGTCCCGCGCAGGGAGGGTGGGAAGGGAACCCAGCGCCCTGCGCACCCCGCTCTCGCCGGTAGGGGGCGCGCGCGGGCGAGCTACCACCTGGCCGCGCACCTGCAGTCTGGGCGCTCGGCGGGAATGGCGGGTTCCCGGCTACTGCCGCTGGCGCTGGCCGTGCTGCTGCTAGTGAAACCAAGAGACTCCTCTG
The DNA here is from genome assembly GCA_004026605.1 of Ondatra zibethicus. Taxonomy (NCBI): domain Eukaryota; kingdom Metazoa; phylum Chordata; class Mammalia; order Rodentia; family Cricetidae; genus Ondatra; species Ondatra zibethicus. The sequence goes on along the minus strand of PVIU01004792.1, from coordinate 73,047 downwards.
TCGTCCTTGTAGTCACAGGTAAGCTGGTGGAGGAAAATGGCGTGACTCCGGGAGACAGCGGGGCTGGGGGCTCCGGGCTCAGACCCTCCCTTCCCAGACACAAGCAGGGTTGGTACTGATCCCTGAGGGACATCTGAGCTGGGACAGTGGCCAGTGACCTCCCTGACACTGCAATGGGGACGTCCCCCACCCCCGGTAGTGGGAAGGTCAAGGGATCCGGCTTCACTTAGAAGTCAGTGGCGTCCGACTTAATTTCCCACAGCTACCCCTGAGACAGTTGAGTTTATTGTAGATGATGGTTTCATTCCAAAAGTCCCACGTTTATATCTGGAAGCTGGGCTGGCTCCAACCTGTGGACGACCTTATTAGGGTCGATTGGCAGGGACTGGCACCTGCCAGCCTTCCGTCTTGGAGACTGAAAGTCCGATGCCAGGCAATACTGCCCAGAACAGCTCTACTCTGTGTATTACTTTCAAGTAAACCGTGAGACCTGCTCAGTGCTAAGTACTTAATAGGCTCAGTGTTTGCCACCCCCTTTTAAAACTGTGTTTCTTCAATTCACCCAGGACCTTAATTTACTTCAGAGTTCCGGTTTGACTTGGGGTCGGCTATGGTGCTTGAGTCAACCTCACTTTCCCAGTGTCGACTCACACTCCTAGATTCTTTTTGGCCAGGGAGACCCAGGAGTGGGAGGGCTCAGCTCAGCGCTCCCTCCCGGCACTCAGGGGCAGCACAGAGACCTAATTTCCTCATATCTACTGTGTGGGGTGAGGCTAGGAGGAAGCAGAGCGATCACCCTGGGCAGAAGGGGCATGGGAGGGGCAAAGCCACCGATGAGTGACCTCCTGCCCTGCACACCTGGGTGGAGCCACCTGGGTCTGGGAAGGAAGTCATAGTAGGGGTTAGACGAGGAACTTTTTCCATGGTCTCTGAACTCCTCCAGGGATGGGATGTGAACCAGGGAGCCTCAAGGGACAGCGTGTGAGTCAAAGAGCTGGGATTGGCGGGGGCTGGGGTGTGTCTCAGTGGTAGAGTTTGTGGCCAGCATTCAAATCCTAGTATACATCAGAGTTCCCCAGTTCTCAGAGCTGTAGAAACCTGGATGGGGGTGGTACCTGCTCCTGAGGAATCGAGCTGAATAAAGCTTCAACTTCCTGAGACTCAGTTTCCCTCTTCTGTAAAGTGGGAGTCACAGTCAGTACCTGAGTCCTAACAGGTGGCACTCCAGCCCAGATCTGAGTGTCAGGCAGATCAAACCAAAAAACCCAAGAAAGACACAGAGAGAGAGAGAGAGAGGGAGAAAGAGAAAGAAAAGGCTTTCACAAGCTGAACAGGACTGAGATCAAACCATGAGCAGCCCACCCCCCCCCGCTACCCTAAGCTTGATAAACACCCCTTCTTGCTTTTTGGTTTGGGTTGGTTGGTCTTGTTTTTTTTGAGACAGGGGAGCTTTGGAGCCTGACCTGGAACTCACTCTGTAGGCCAGGCTGGCCTCGAACTCACAGAGATCCGCCTGTCTCTGCCTCCCCAGTGCTGGGATTAAAGGCGTGCGCCACCACTGCCCAGCCTACCTCCATTTCCCCCCCCCCAGGTGTTGCCTTTTCAGTATTCTGGGAAAGAGGAGGAACACAATCACCCACCACAAGTCCAGAGTCCACGACTGTCTCCTCCATCTCAGGTTCAGAGTCCACATCTGTCTCCTCCATCTCAAGTTCAGAGTCCACATCTGTCTCCTCCATCTCAAGTTCAGAGTCCACATCTGTCTCCTCCATTCCAAGTCCAGACCCAACCCTTGCCTCCACCTCCCCAAGTCTGGAAGTGACCCCCACTCCAGACTCCAGCTCCACAGAACCAGAAACAGCCTCTCTCCCCAGCTCTGGCTCCCCAGGTTCCGAGCTGACCACCATATCCCAATTCACGAACTTGCTTCCACAAGGTTCACCCACCGTGTCCAGCCCCAGCCAGGGTGAGTGGAAGGCCTGGGGGAAGTGGCTGGAACCTGGCTGCAATTCTAGCAGCAGTCAGCAGGGGGCGACACAGACCTGGGAGTGTGTGGGTCGACTTCAACCCTTCTGTTCATCATATACAGTGTTCTGCCTGCATGTATGCCCGCAGGCCAAAAGAGGGCACCAGATCCCAGATCTCATTATAGATGGTTGTGAGCCACCATGTGGTTTCTGGGAATTGAACTCAGGACTCTGGAAAAGCAGCAAGTGACCTCTGAGCCATCTCTCCAACCCGTTTGTGCCCTTATTAACTCACTAGTGTGTGCTGGCTCCTGAGGTCACAGCTATTTGCAAGAAAGATAGGTTGCATTATCTAGTTGTAGCTGCATGTGGTGGCCCCAGTCCTGTATTCCTAACACCAGGAGAAGGCAGCAGGAGGATTACCTCAAGTTTGAGATCAACCAGGGCCACATGGTGGGTCCCATCTTAAAAAAAGAAAAACAAGCCAGGCAGATGTGGTGCGTGCCTTTAATCCCAACACTTGGGAGACAGAGAGGCAGGAGGATCTCAGTGAGTTTGAGGCCAGCCTGATCTACAAGAGCTAGTTCCAGGACAGCCAGGGGTTGTTACACAGAGAAATCCTGTCTCAAAACAAAACAAAAAAAAAAAAAAAGAAAGAAAGAAAAAAGAAAAAAAAAGAAAGAAAGAAAAGTAAAGAAAAACAAATACAAAAAACCCACCCACATGAAATTATATATTTGTTTATAAAACAATAGCATAGCCGGGTGGTGGTGGCGCACGCCTTTAATCCCAGCACTGGGGAAGCAGAGGCAGGCGGATCTCTGTGAGTTCGAGGCCAGCCTGATCTACAAGAGCTAGTTCCAGGACAGGCTCCAAAAGCTTCAGAGAAACCCTATCTCGAAAATCCAAAAAACAACAACAACAACAAAAAATAATAATAGCATAGGCCCTGGACTGTACCTCAGAAGTGGAGCCCCTGCCAGGAATACCCCAGTGAGGGACTGGGGGCGTGGCTTTGGCCAGGGCTGACCCTTTCCTCTCCCCAGATGCAGACAGCCAGTGGATCCCCACATCACACAGGAACCCAGGCGTGGTGATCGCTGTCTGTCTGCTTGTGTCTGTCTTGCTGGTTGGCTCCACGCTCACTGCCGTGAGACACTGTAACCGAGATGCAGCAGCTTTTCAGAATCTGGATACAGTATCCGTGGTGAGATGGGCCCTCGGGGTTGGGGCAGCTCCTTCTCATTAGACATTCACCTCAGTAAAGCCCTGTGGTGCTCAGTGCTAACCCATGTGTGTTCCTCTTCTAGGGCAGTGTGAACCAGAGGCTGCCATTTGCTGACCACCTACAGTCCTGACTCTCAGAGGCCTGGAGATGGGGTGGGGATAACACCTGGGAAAAGCAGTTGCTGGGAAAGACCCACTGTACTGACCTGGGGATGAGCCTGCGGCAGGAGGATGGTTTGAACCCAGGAGTTTCAGGCCATTTTGGTCCACACATCTAGTCCTCAACTCAAAGATCAAGTCAATCCAGGGGTGATGGGGTACACCTGTCACCCCAGCACTTGGGAGGTAGAGACAGCAAGGTCAGGTGTTCAAGTCCACCCTAGGCTACATAGGGGGTTTGAGACCAGCCTGGGCTACATGAGACTCCTTCTTAACAAAAGAAAAAAAATGGGGAGCTGGAGAGACGGCTCAGTGGTTAGGAGCACTGACTGCTCTTGCAGAGGAGCAGGGTTCCCAGCACCCACATGGTGCTCGCAACCACCTGTGACTCTAGTTCCGGGGGACCTGACACCCCTTTTAGCCTCTGCGGTCACCAGACTCGCCGGTGATAGATACACAGACATACATGCAGGCAAAACACATTTAAAAAAAATAAATATAAACTAAATAAAGTCCTTGGTGTTCATAGATGCTTCCTGGGCCGTGCATCCATGAGACCAATAGTAATTAAGCACCTATGCACCTTATGCCAGAGTCCCACTGGTAACCCTGTGTCTGCGCTCATGAGGGGTGATGGCTGGAGGTTGAGGGAGTGTAGCAATGAGGGGCTCGGGCTGCGTTCCCGGCGCAGGGCTCCTTGTGCCACCTGGCTCCCGGTGTGTACCCGAAATAATTACACGGAATCTGTATTCATTTAAATACTGCCTGGCCCATTATCTCCAGCCCCTTATTGGCTAACTCTCACATATTATTTTAGCCCATTTCCATTAATGTGTATCGCCACTTGAGTTGTGGCTTACCGGCATGAGTCTAACCAGTGTCCATCTTGTGCTGGAGAAGCATGGCGTCTGCGTCTGCCACACTGCCTTCTCTCTCACAGCATTCCCTTCTCTCTACTCCGCCCACCTAAGGGCTGCCATATCAAAAGGCCATGGCAGTTTTCTTTATTTAACCAATGAGGGCAATACACAAATAGAAGACCCTCCTACACCAGGGGAGCATTTCAGATGGGACCACAGGGCTCTCCTCATCCTTGTGTGGCCCAGTGTTTTGGCAGGACAGAAGCCCCTCTCTAAGGAGGTAGATGACCTAAACCTAATGGAAAGCCACAAACCCACATCACTTTAAGAAGCTCACGCAGCTGGAGCAAAGGCCCTGTGGTAGGAGAGGCATGGGCTTGTTTAACCACAAGGCCTATGTAGGTGTGAAGGGAGGAGGGGCTCCTGACTGTTGGAAGAAGATGAAGTTAACAGCGAGCCTCAAAACCTCCTTGGGGCAGAAGGTGCCAACAGACTGCACACAGGTCGGGCTGGAAGGTCCTCTCTAGGAGTACTGCTCCCACCCTGCAGGGACTCCAGCTTTTCTTCTTTGGCTGAAGAAGTAGGACCTGCCCTTGCACTGTGGGTGAGGTCCTTTATCAGCATAAGAAAGAAAAGCTCCCCACCCCCACCCGATAGGCTGCGCTCTGCTGGAGGGGAGTCCTCACGGCGGGGGGGGGGGGGGAGGCTAAGCTGAAATAGTAACTTAGTTCAGAGCCACAAATTAAAGTGACCTCGGGTTCCCCTTTGCCCCGGCCACAGTCCCTCTTCCAGCCACAGCTCCCTGGGTTCCCACTTGCAACTGCAGCTCTAACTTGTGGATAAAGTGTGAACTGGGAAGGTCACTAAGTGTCTGGAGCAGCGCAGCAGAGTGGAACAGCTCTCCAGAGCCTTGACTGGCACCCCTGAAATGCTGGCTCTCAGACTATTTCTGTCCTCCGTCCTGTAAAACATTAACAGTTAGACCTTCTGCCTGGCTACTCACCACTCCTCTCTCCAACTCTGTCTCTGCTTCCTGGGGTCACACACTTGGTCACACATGGGCACTCACACAACTTCCGGCCCTTGTGGTCACCCTGCCCTACCCCCTCCTCCAATCCTGAGTGTGCCACCTGGCTCAGCTTGGGTCTAGTGGGACAGGTCTGTCCTCTGCTCCTGAGGCAGTCACAGAACACACACGTGACGCAGATCCTCACAGGGGCAGCTTGCAGTGAGTACCAGACCTGTGTCAGCGCGACGGAGTCTTCTGTCTCGGGAACTGGGGTCTCAGGAGCCCTGCAAGCCCCCAGGCGGCTCAGGAGTCCTGCTGGAAGCTGAGTGAGTTCCCCAGCTGACCTGGCACCAGGGTTTCTAGCCCCTAGGGCTGTCTGGAGAGGGTGCTGAGGGGAAGGCTGGATGTCTGCACAATCTCTCCAGGCAGCTGTTGCCTGGCTGCCTGTGCTGATGTGGCTTTAGGCTCCGCGGGTGGGTGTACGTCCTGGCAAGCTGGCTGCCAGGCACTCAGGGCCTTACTGTCCTGTCCCCCACCTAGAGAAGCCTACATCCTGAGGCGGAGTGGCACCGGCACCGGCACAGTCCTTCCTGCTGAGTGAGGTGAGAGCCTTGGTTGGTCTGGGCTCATGGGAGAAGCAGGGTCTGAGTTTCCTGCTCTGGAAGGCCCAGAGTTGCTCCACATGAGCTCATGGAGGGGGGGACTTGGGTACAGAGAGGCTACCCGGGATTCTAGAGAACCACTGAACCAAACCCACAGCCCGAATGCAAGATAGTTTTCATTTGTTAATTTTTTTAAAAAAAAAATTGATGTGTATAGGGGTCCTGCCATATGTGTGCAGTGCTTCCTGAGAACAGGAGAGGGCGTCAGAGCCCCTGAAATGGGAGTTTACAGACGATGTGAGCCTCCATATGGTGCTGGGAACAGAACCACCGTCCTATAGAAGACAAGACAGGCCAATGCTCCTGACCACTGAGCCACCGTCCTGTAGAAGACAGGCCAATGCTCCTAACCACTGAGCCATCGTCCTGTAGAAGACAGGCCAATGCTCCTGACCACTGAGTCACCGTCCTGTAGAAAACAAGACAGGCCAATGCTCCTAACCACTGAGCCATCGTCCTGTAGAAGACAGGCCAATGCTCCTAACCACTGAGCCATCTTTCCACCTTCATTGTTTTAGATTTACTGTTCATTTGTGTGTGTGTGTGTGTGTCTGTGTGTTTGTGTCTGTGTTTCCCCAGTGAGACAGGGTCTCTTGTTGCCCAGGCTAGCCTCAGACTTTCATTGTAACCAAAGATGACCTTGACCTCCTGATCTCTTCTACCTCCTGCACGCCACCAGGATCACAGGCTGTAGTCAGTGTCTGAGGAAGGGCTAGAGGGAGGACGGGAAGATTTTCTGTGGAACTCAGAAGGGCAGGCAGCCCCAAGAGGCTGACAGGCTGGCCAGGTGCTGGCCAGATAGCCTTTGAAGTTAGCTAAATTATCTATTGATTTTTGGGACAGGCCTGGCTGGCCTTGCTTGAACTTGCTGTGTAGACCAGGCTAGCCTCAAATTCACCAACATCCGCTTGCTTCTTCCTCTCTGGGGAATGGAGTCTCAGCCTCTTTAAAACATTATAATTATTTAGTAATAATTGTCACCTGAGTCCCTGTGTGCTGGTCCTTTCTTGGAATCTATAGACCTTATCATGAGATTCACCCTGAGCCTGTTGCTTCCTTGTTCCTAACCTTCCCAGGATTTTCAGCCCCAGTAGAAAATCCACACCCTCCCCATGGCTCAAAGCCCTGTGTCCCCACCTCCTTCCCAGGGCCTGCTCCTGCCTCCGGCCCCCTCCCCGCGGCTCACTCGTTCCCAGCCTCACCTTTCCCCGCCCCGCCCCCGCGGCTCACTCTTTCCCAGCCTCACCTCCGCCTCAGTTACCGCGCTCTCCTCCAGGAACCCCCTCCCTAGTTCTTCCAGTGGCTGCTTCCTGTTCTCTCCAGGTCTCAGTCCCCTCCTTAGGGCATGCCCAGGTACTCATACTATTTTCCCTTTCCTCCCTCCCTCCCTCCCCCCTTCCTTTCTCCTTCCTTTCTCTTGTTTTCTTTCTTTCTTTCTTAGGCAGAGTCTCAAGCAATCAGTGCACACTTGTCATCCCAGCCCTAGGGACACTGAGGCAGGAGCATTACCATGAGTTCCCAGACAGCCTGGACTGCACAGTGAGATCATGTCCGAATTAAAAAAAAAAAATGTTTAAGCCATATGCACACACTTTTGGGAGTGGCTGTTGCTTGTTTTTGTTTTTCGAGCAAAGCAGCCACACCCGCCAAGGAGCATCCTAGGGGGCGTTGCGCGTCTAGTGTATACAAGGCTCTGGACAACACACAAAAAAAATCCCCAAATAATATTTCCAGAATAAAATACAGAACCTGAGCCCTGTCCCAAGGCCCTCCCCTGAGCCCCACCCTCGACTTTTCTCTGAGACCCTCCCCATACTTTCCCTGGACCCCGTCCCAAGCTCCCCCCGCCCCGGGCCCGGCTCTCCCCTAGGCCCCGCCCCAGACTTTTCTCTGAGCCCCGCCCAGCTCCATCCCTGAGACCCACCCCGACTTTTCCAGGGCCTCGCCCCCAGGCCTTCTGCTGAAAATGGGGAAGGCTCTCTATAATGGTATTATAGTGAGTCCTAGAAGGATCAGATCGGGGCGTAGAGAGAGGATCAGTTCCTCCGGTGTGACCCAGACGGTCCAAAGCAGGGAGGAGCCTTGTCCTGCGCCCAGATGCGGCTCAGCTGACCACCAGGCTCAGCCGCTGTCTGTTCTCGCCCTTCTCCACCCGTGGCCCTGCTCTGGCCGAGGCTGCGTTTCAGGCCTCACTTTTCCCACTTTACTCTTCTGTCTGATGCTGGAGACAGATCTTTGCAAATCTCAGGAAAGAGCGGCAGAGGATTGAGTCGCCATCTGGTCCCCACCGACCGCACCCTTTCCGGAAGGCTCCATTTTGTGTGGCCCTCTGCGGTCAGCACTGGACAGCTCCCTGCCATCCTGAGCCCCAACCAGTCAACAGGCATCCAGCATCCAGTGACCATGAGTGAGGGACAGGCTGTGGTCCTAGCACCACAAAAGGTTTTTGTTTTGCTTTGTTTTGAAGTGTAGGATTGAGGAGATGCCCGCCTGCCTCAGTGCAGTTCCAGGGGTCCACAGGCTGGAAGAAGGATAGAACCAGCTCCTGAGATTTGTCCTCTGACCTCTATCTGTGGACTGTGTAATGTGTATGCTCCCCACAAATAAACTGATAAAAATTAAATGCAATAAAACCATCACACACACACACGTGGATTGAGCTCAGGGAAGCTGGGTGCTGGTTCTGGTAAGAGATCTGTGAAGCTCAGGGTCCCCTGGAAATATACCTGCACAAGGAGCTTGCTCATGACATCTCATTGCCTCCCCAGCGAGTCCAGGAGCCCGTGGATTCTGGAACAGCCCCTGCCAGTGCCCTAGGTGGAGGTATGATCCAGAGACGTTTCTCAGGGTCCCTGCTGCTGTCCCCACTGTCCAGCCACCTCGCGTCCTCAAGGGAGGCAGAGTCTGATGCCCATGTGGTTTTCACCATTGGAACTCGAGGGATCGAAAGAAGCCAGGGCCCAACTCAGAGCAGGTGAGGAGCCAGTTGTGCCCAAGGAGTCAGAGTGTGCTGCCTGAGCCCTCACAGTTAGCTTGGGACAGGAGATGAATGTCCACTGTGTTCCGGGGACTCTGGGCTGGGAAAGAGGCAGCCATGCTCAGGTTGACCACGGTTGGTCTAGACAGTGCCAGAGAAACACTTGCCTAGCAGGTAGAGCAGAAAAGCTGCCAGGTCAGTTTGTCTGAAAGGGCCCAGGGACATAGGCAGGGGATGGACACCGCAAGACCTGGAGAGGGGGTGCCGCAGGGCACAATTGGTGGCAACAATTTGACCATATTGGCATTTTAAAAAATCTCCAAACCAGGTGGGCATGGTTGCTCAGGTCTATATTCTCAGCACTTGAGAGACTGAGGCAGGAAAATGGTGAGTCCTGTCCAGTTTGGCCTACAGTCTTCAAAAATAAATAAATAAAAAGAATCTCTGGGCTGGCAAAGATGGCTGGTAAAGGTACTCGCCCCCAAGCCTGAAAATCTGAGTTTGATCCCCAAGACTCACATGTTGGAAGGGAGAGCGAACTCTCACAACTTGCCCTCTGACTTATTCATGTGAGCTACGGCATGCATGTTTGCCTACTGCCCCAGAAATGACATAAATAAACAAATCCCATTTTTATTTAAAAAATTAGATCCCTTCTTAATTAGGGTTTTTATTGTTGTGAGGAACACCACGACCAAAAGTAACTTGGGGGGGGAGGGTTTATTTGGCTTACACTTCCTCAGTACTGTTCCTCATCAAAGAAAGTCAGGAACCTGGAGGCAGGAGCTGATGCAGAGGCTATGGAGGGAGCTGCTTACTGGCTTGTTCCTCAAGGCTTGCTCAATTTGCTTTCTTATGGAACCCAGGACCACCTGCCCAGGGATGGCTCCACCCCAGCTACCACTAGTTAGGAAAATGCCCCACAGGCTTGCCTACAGTCAGCTCTTATGGGGGTACTTCCTCAGTTGAGGTTCCCTCCTCTCTGTTGTCTCCAGATTGTGTCAAGATGACATAGGACTAGCCAGGACAAAGTGCTGTAGGCCTGGGGCGAGATTTTGGATGATAAAAGTCTACAACTTAAACCAGGTGTGATGACATTGGGAGGGGAGGGGAGGCAGGAGGAAGAAAAGCACAAGGTCAGCCTTACTTCAGGGGCTGCTGGGTAGAACTGACTTTCAGGCTGAGGTGAAAACAGACCTAGGAGGGGGCTCAGCGGAGTCTGGGTGGGGGCACCGGTGTGTGGACCATGGTGGACCCCAGTGAACGTGGGAGTGCCACAGTGGCTTTGAGGGCTCTGCAGGTCACATGTGATATCTGTTTTCATCTTTGCAGTGAGGCCAAGGGGCATGGGAATCATGCTTAACCCCCACTTCCCAAGATAGAAAATAGAGCTTGGGGCAACTTAGCACTGTTACCTGGGATGGGATGGAAGGAAAGACTGAGGGACCAAGTGATGCTCAAAACCTTCAGGAGAATCTGGGAGGTGGTGCATGGCTTTAATCCCACCACCCAGAAGCAGAGGCAAGAGGATCTCTGTCAGTTTGAGGCCAGCCTGGTCTATACAGTGAGTTCCAGACCAGCCTGAGTTAGAAAGTGAGGTCTTAGTCACTGTTCTGTTGCTGTGTAGAGACACCAGGACCAAGGTGACCGAGGTAACTTAGAAAAGAAAACATTTAGTATCTGGTTTATAGTCTAGGGTAGTCCACAACCATGAGGAGCACCATCATGGTGAGGAGCACGGTGGCAGCTGGCAGGCGGGCACGGTGCTGGAGCAGTAGCTGAGAGTGCACATATGATTCTCAAGCAGGAGGCAGACAGACAAAGATTGGGCCTGGCCTGGGCTTTTTGTTTGTTTCTTTTGTTTAGTTTTGTGAGACAGTTGTCTCACTATGTAGCCCTGGTTGTTCTGAAACTCTCTGTAGAACAGGCTGGTCTTGAACTCACAGAGCTCCATCTGCCTCTGCCTCCCAAGTGCTGGGACTAAGGCATGCACCACCATGCCAGGTTGGCCTGGGCTTTTGAAATCTCAAAGCTCACTTCAGTGATTTAGCTCCTCCAAGGCCACAGCTCCTAATCCTTCTCAAGCAATTCCGACAGCTGGGGACCAAGCACTCAAGCATAGGATCCCCAAGAGGACCAACCATTCTCATTCAAACCACCACAGGCCACGTCTCAAAACCAAAACTCAACCAAAAGAGAGAGAGAAAGAAGGAGGGAGGAGAGGGGGGAGAGAGAGGGAGGGAGAGAGAGAGAGAGAGAGAGAGAGAGAGAGAGAGAGCACAGCATGGCAGAGATTTTCTTTCTTTCACCATGCGGGTCTCAGGGACCAAGGTCAGGTCCTCAGTCTTTGTGCTAAGTGCCTGCATAGACTAAACCTCCTGGCTGGCTCCCTGTGTCTTCGGTCTGGGGAGGGAGCAGAGCTGGAGATGGATGCCATGTCACATACCCTCATAACAGCTCCTGAGGCCTGTTCTTGCCAGTTCCTTCCCAGCACAGTGCCCTCTGGAGACTTCCACAGGCCTGAGGCATGGCACTGTCCTGGCCATCTCCTCCTGCTCCACACCCAGCCCAACTATGCTGTCTACACTTACACTTCTGTTATTAGGGTGGAAACTGTCCTCGTTGCTCTCTGCCACTCTCCAGGAAATCCCCCCTGAGACTAGGAGGGGTAGTGAGTGGGAACCGGAAGGGTGAGACGAGGCAGGAATCCTGGTTGCAAGGTGGAGCCCTGGGGTGTCTTGGGGCCAATGAGAGCTCATGTCCTGTTGAGGGTCTGAGCGCCCGTGGGGCTATAAAGACCCGGGTGTCTGCAGTGTCCTGCTGGCTGCCTAGAGAGCACAGGCAAGGTGGGTCTTCACTCTAGCTCTTTAATTTACCCAAAGGGTGGGGGACACGCTTAGAGTTCTTAGCACGGCAGGAATGCATGTGAGGAGTGACTGGCTTCCCCTCTGTCCTCTGCCTTTAGTGCCTGGGGCTGGCCTGTGACTTTGTGTGCACACGTCTGGGCGGTGGGGGAGGGGGAGGTACCTCCAATTTTGCCGTCTTTCTGGGACCCCTCTTCCGACGGCTGGGGCTGGACCTGCAAGCCTGCCTCTCCGAGTATGCTGAAGAGCCTGCGGTGTATCTCCAGGGAACGGATTGGACCCTGAATCGAGGCTTCTTGCTCAAGAGGCCAGGAGCTTCCGTGACCGGTGGGGAACAGCCTCAGATCTGAGTCCTGTGATCTTTCCTGCCTGGCTTCAGCACCGCGGAGAGGGAGGCTCCTTGGGGTGGGATCCCGGCTCTGTACACAGCCCCTCCCGGGGCCACCCACGGTCTCTTTCCTTTCCTTGGTTTTGGGGGGCCGCGTATGGAGACCCTGGGTGTCAGCCGAGCAGGGGTCCCACGGCCCCCGAAGCATTTGTGGAGGCAGCCACGGCGCCCCATTCTCATCCAGCGGCGCTTCCACTCGGACCCGGAGCCCAGCGAGTGGCCTATGCTCATGAAGTCCTGGCGCTCGTGGCCCAGCTCCTTCCACCGCCGGTAGGTGGTGGGGCGGAGCCTGACTGAGAAGGCGGGACATGGGGCGGGACCTGTTTGAGATGACATTTATTGAGGGGGAGGGGCCTGGCGCTAGTTGGCGAGATTAACACGAGTGGGTATGTGTCACGGTTTGCGTGGGGGGGGAATCAAGCAGCCTAGTTGCTATTAGAAAGTAGGCGGAGACTGGAGGGGATGGGTGGTGCCTGCCTGGGTGGGCGTGGTCGGTGTTGGGAAGGGCAGGGTGTCAGAGTTGGGGAGGGACACATTGGGCGAGGGAAGGTCCTGGCCTTTAGGAAGGCAGGGTAGGTCGGGGGAAAGGACACTGGAAGAGATGGGGCTGGGTATAAGTGGGCGAGATCTGCAGAGGACTGAGGGTGTTGTTGAGTCACGAGCGTATGGAGAGGTGTGCCTTGGTTGGGTGTCGAAGAAGCCTGATCTCTCTAGAGGTATGGCAGGGGCGGGGCCTGAGGTTTGTGGGCTGGGCCAGTGAACCGGGTCTGAGCTGAGCAGCGCCTACTAGCGGTAGTGTCCAGGCTCCTCGGCAGGCGGGGCAGGGGCGTGGCCTGGAGGTGATGAAGCGGAGTCTGGAGGACTGTAGGTCCAGTCCTCTGGGGGAGGGGATGGGCAGGGTTGAGCACCTGCTGCTGGGCTGTCGTGGTGCAGAAGGGTCCGGGCTACTCCTGCGGACTACATGGGAAGCCTTTGGTATAAGAAGTGCACCTTGGAAGAAAAGCTGTGTCTAAGTGAAATGGCCTTGGTAGTGGGTGGTGGTGCATGGTTGACTGCAGATCTGAGTGACTCAGGGTGCCCAGTGCCATGGGCCCCCGGTGTGTCTGTGGCACCTGCAGATGACAGTCTGAACAGTGGCCCACCGCAGGCTATGGCCCGCTGCCAGTTTCCAGTCGTCTGTGTCTTTATGGGTCCCCACTCAAGTGTATCGCACACAGTTCTGTATGGGCTGAGTCTCCTTTTGGGTGGCCATTGGTGTGTCAGCAGCTAGGCGGGGCTGTCCTTGCCAGTCCTCTGCTGGCTTCAGCGGGGAGAGGGGCTGCTTTAGAATGGCCACAAGTGTTCAGGAGGCCTTGCAAACTCCTCTCAGCATCCAGGTCGCCCTTAGGTTGCTAAGGAAAGACAGGACCCAAACCATGGTGCTGGGAGGCAGTTCACTCATGGCTTGCCACTTGCCCCATCCCTGAGGTCCAGAATACAGGTCAGTTCTTACACTTAAGAAGGATCAGGGAGGTGCCGGGCGGTGGTGGCGCACGCCTTTAATCCCAGCACTCGGGAGGCAGAGGCAGGCGGATCTCTGTGAGTTCGAGACCAGCCTGGTCTACAAGAGTTAGTTCCAGGACAGGCTCCAAAGCCACAGAGAAACCCTGTCTCGAAAAAAAAAAAAAAAACCCAAGAAGGATTAGAGAGCTATGTGGGGGGAGTCTCACATCTTTAATCCCAGCACTCCAGATGTAGAGGCAGGTAGATCTGAGTGGAGGCCAGCCTGGTCTACAGAGTTTCAGGGCAGCCTGGACTACATAGGAAGATCTTGTTTTAGAAAAGAAGGAAGAGGTGGGGGGCTGGGAGCTGGCTCAGCAGTGTTTTCCGTGGCAATCTGATATTAGCCCCACACATCTAATTTCAAAAGTATTAGGAATAAACTGTAGTCAGGTGTGGTGGCACACAACTTTAATCCCAGCATTTGAGAGGCAGAAGCAGACAGATCTCTCTGAGTCTGAGGTCAGCCTGGGCTACAGAGCGAGTTCCAGGACAGCTGGGGCTATGAAGAGAAACCCTGTTTTGAAAAACAAAGCAAGAATAAATTACAAAATGAAAGGAAGAGGACCTGAGGCTGTGGCTGTGTTGGCAGCTCGCTCGCCTGCCACACTGGTAGCCCTGGGTCCCCACACCTGCCCTCCTAGATGGAGGACCACCATCTGCAGCTGCACAGGCAGCCTGAGGCCAGCCTGGGCTATGGGAAACCCTGTCTAAGAAGGGAAGGAACAGAGAAGCTCATGGACTCCCGCTTCTAGAACAAGGCATGTGGGACAAGAGACTCCACTGGGGCACGGCAGTGTTCCTGGAGGACAGTGTGTGTCTGTCTATGGGTGTCTCCAACTGGGGCTGTGTCCCCAGGGCCAGGCACAGTCACCGAGTTCTTGGTGGGTCTGGGGAGAGGACTTTGGACAGAACAAGCTCCCAAGATGAAGCTCAGCCAAGGGAACCTAGACCACATCACTGCCCTCTGGGCACAGTTGTGCTCCCGGGCCACCCAGCATCACAGCCTGCAACCTGCCTCTAGCACCCTGGACTGGGTCTGTGCTCCCAGTTGACCCCGCAGAGCCTGCCCCACCCTCTCCAATGACTCATGATTTTCCATTTTCGAGAAAGAACAAACACATTTCCTTTGGGCCTCCTCTCATGCAGGGAGCGGAGACCCCACACGTCTCAGCTGCTTCATACAGCTGTGTGGGAGGGGAGGGGCTCACCCCATGGAAGTCGAGCTCAAGGCTGGGAGATGGAGGTTCTGGCCCCTAGGCTGAGCCTCCTCACACCAGCCATGAATGGAACAGGTGTAGGTAGGTCAGGACACCTTGTTCAGAAAGTATTTTTGAAGCACCTTCTGTTTACCAGGTGTGGCTTGGGAACCTATATAGAGGGCCACACAGGTTGCTTTGTGGGAGTCTTAGGGTGGGAATCAGGCAGGAAGATGGAGGATGTGAGCGAGCGTGGTGTGGACCCATGTTGAGCAGGGGACGGTGTGGAATGGAGGCTGCGAAGCTTCAGATGGAAGGTGTGCCTTGCCCGGAGAGCTAGAGAGGAGCTTTTTCCAACACCTACCATCGAGGGTATGGCAGGAGGGCAAGGCAGACCTGGGACAGCAGATGGAGGAGAGGCTGGAGCCCAAGCGGCAAAGAGGGCCCAGCAGAGGCTGGCTGCATAGATGACCCCAGCTGAGGTGGATGGAGGCCATAGGAGGCCCTGGAGGACAGGTGGCTCTGGAAAGAGCTCGCCTGGGGGAAAAGGGATTCAAATAGAAAGCAATGAAGGGCATGGGGTGACAAGGGCACCAGAGACTTCTGGGTGCTCCCTAAAGTCACACAGCAATGTAGGTACAGGCCAGGATGAGGGTTGTGGCCTAGCTGGGCTGTAGCTCTTGAAGCTCATGGGGGCCAGACTTTGAATGTCCAGTCTTTGTGGCTTCTACTCCGTGGACATTTCTCTGTATTAAAAGCTGCTAATAGGGCTGGAGAGGTGGCTCAGTGGTCAAGAGTTCAATTCCCAGCAACCACATGGTGGCTCATAACCATCTGTAATGAGATCTGTTGCCCTCTTCTGGCCTGCAGACATAGATGGAGGCAGAATGTTGTATACATAATAAATAAATAAATCTTTAAAAAAAAAGCTGCTAATAACCCATGACTGTTGTAGCCATTAATGAAACACAAATGTGACAGAACGAAGCAGTCACAGTACAGCCATTAATAAAATAATGCTAGGCTGGCTGCTGGGACTGCAGAGGGATGGATAATTAGTTAACGAATTAAATCAAAGTGGCTCAGACACGAGTATCCACTGACCTAGGCTACTGTGAATTCACACTGCCAAGTGACCCAACTTCTCCATCCCTGCCAGCGTTTTGGCACTACAAAGATCACATTATTGTCTTCACTTTCTATTTTCTATGATTTTGAGAGTGGAACTGAATCCCTCTGGGACCACAGTGATCTTCCCTCAGGCCTGGAGTGATGTCAGGACTTCCTGGACCCTGCCTGGTGACCTCTGCTCCCTCGAGAATGGCTATAATTAGCTGTGGTCCAGCAACCACATTCTCATCGTGGACTCAGTGAAGTCTGTTCCCAGCAGGTGTTAGGTTGGGCATTGGTGGTTTGGAAGGACCTCCTGGCATGGGGTCTGAGCTCCCCAGGAGGCCGTGTGACCTGTCTGTACAGTGGTCATATCTCAGCTCCAGCCGTGGTCACTTAGGTCCCCACTGAAGTCTTTCTCCAAAGCCATGGACCTTAGATCCCCTCAGGGTGACTGGAAGCCTGGGTGTCACCTTCCTGGGGACATGTAGGGCAAGGCCTGGGCTGTAGGGCGTGTCCTCCCACCTCCATAGCCTTCAGTACCGCCTCAGCCTGCCCATTGGGCATTCCGGGTCTTTTCTTTGCCTGTGACATGTGTGAGCCTCAGTTTCCCCTTTTGTCAATTGCGACTAGACCCTGTGACTCCTGGAGACTGCACAGATCCTATTTCCCGGGCCGTGGGGTCCTTCTGCTGGTGGGGACATCTGGAGCAGCCCTGGCAGAAGGCTCTGCCGGCGGATGTTTGTCAGGGAGACACAGCCAGCTATTGAAATGGTCCAGACGCGGGGCCTGGGGAACGTCAGAGCCAATGGGGTCATCCAGGGACCTGGGGGCTGGGGCTTCACTGCAGCGCTGCCGCTCACCGTCCAGGGAAGCCCGGTGCCTTGCACGGTGCCTCAGTTTCCCCCACCTGGCAAAGGATTTGTCATTCCTGGTCCAATCTCTGAATTGATCTGGATCACTGTGGGTTGTGGCGACCCCTACCTCAGGAATTTCTCTCCCTATGAGGGGACATCCTCCCATCTCCCACATGATTCTTTTTGAGACAGGGTCTCTCTTTAAAGTCGGGGTGCACTTGAATTCCGCTGGTGCCACAGCGATGGAATACCAGGTGTGACTCTGAGGGACTCTCAGACCGACACCGGCACCAACGCTTAACCAGGGCTTGGTCACATACATCTATCTTTCCAGCACTCGGGAGGCTGAGGCAGGAGGCTTGCTATGAGTTTGCAATCAGCCTGGGCTGCAGAGTGAGTTCAAAGTCAGCTTGGGCTACCTGAGGCCCTGTCTAAAAAAGAAAAAAAAAGCAAATAAATATATAATTAAAAAATAGAGAATAGAGTCGCGGGTATGCTGTGCCTCAGTTTCCCCCAGAGGCCACAGTGGGAGACGCATAGCGATGGGCGGGGCCGGGCCCTCTGCTCTGTCCACGGCTCCGCCCCGGAGAGTCTAAAAAGGCCCTGATTCCCGGGTCTTGCCTCAGCCCCGTCATGCAGGGCCCGGCGGCGTCTGGCTCCCCCCGGGGGTCCCCACGTGGCTCCCCCGCGCTCTTCAGGAAGTTGCTGAGGAACCAGAGCATCCGCCTGCAGCGCCGCTTCACAGTGGCCCATCCGCTTTGGTGAGGCGAGCGTCCCGGACAAGGAGTTGGGGGGGGGGGATAAGCAGAAGCCGCGGCAGCCACCACGTTGGGCTCAGGCGTCGATCCGCCCGCATCCCTCCTCTCTGCCCTGCCTCTGCCTCTCTCTCAGTTGGTGCCTGTCTGTCTGTCTCTGTCCATCTGTCCGCACCATTTACCGCTTCGACGCACGCTGAGGGGACCAACCCACTGTGTCCCAACCCGGCCGACCTAGGGCGCGCGGGGGAAGTGGGGCGGCGGACCGAAGTCCCACCCCTCGGCGACCACACGGGACGCTGATAGATCTTCGTGGGGGTCGGGGCTGTGGGGTCGGATGGGGGCTTCTGAGGCAGGGGTGAAGTTCCCAGGTTCCTTTCCGGGTTCGAATTCCGGTCTGTGCTAAGGAGTTGCGACCTCGTGGGCTGCGCATTTATTTACTCAGAGTCAAGGAGACTCGGGGTGCACTGTAACCAGGCCTGTGCATTAATTTCGCGGGGACTGCTTGCCGGCTGAGTGCAGCACCAGAGACGGGCGATCCCTCACCCAGGTCACACAGCCATTTAGTGACAGCTGGGGGGCGTGTGATCCTGGGGGAGGAGCGGTCCTGTTCTGGACCACGAGCAACCAGAGCAACCAACCCAAAAGTGTGCCTGAGGACCGATGGCAGGTCCTCAGCAAGTTGGACCTGAACGCGGGTCTGAGGTCCCTCTGTGTCTCGGTGCCTCTATTTACCCTTTTGGCCCACCCGCCGGTGCCGTTCCCACAGTCAGAACACGGACCGGCGAGGTGCTGTTCGCGTCATGGAACGGTCGCCTGACCCCGCCAACCCCGGCTAAGTTTAGAGCAGAAAGAAAATCAGCTTCTCTGCCCCAAGGAATCGCCAGCTAGTCCTTAACCCTCCGCGTCCAAGGGCTGGATTCGAACCCAGCACCCTGCAGTTGCCCCTGCCTCTATTTTTTCAGTCGTCCCAGGGTGGGACTGGGGAGGGGGGTCTCCATTCTTAGGCATTGGGATGGCGAGTTTGGGGAGCTCATGGGGACCCCAGGGCGCCCTGGGCCTGGAAACACTGAAGACTGACGGAGCCCCGCCTATCGTGACGTCACGAAGCCTGACCGTGTGGTGCCCTGCGAAAACCCCCGAGGGAATCTGGCGGAAAGGACAGCAACCGAGCGAGGCAGGACTGGGCCGAGGATGCACGAACCCATCCGAACTCGTCCAAACCTCGTCGGATGAATGGAGCCGAGGTCATCTGTCCAACTGGCCAGGACCCTGACGGAATGACCTTTGGGTCACCGCGGACGATCACGTGACCGCATCTCCGGTCCGCCGGAGCCTGTGACTCGCAGGCAGCTCTTCCCAAGGTCGCCACCTCCCTGCTGCGCCCCGTTTCTGCCACACACACCTCTTTTTAAACATTTATCTATTTTATGTGTATGAGTGTTTCGGCTGAATTGTGTGAACACCACGTGCGTGGGAAGCCAGAAGAGGGCGTCGGGTCTCCTGAGAATGGAGTCACAGTTGCGAGCCATCATGTGGGAAGCGAACCCCAGTCCTGTGGAGAGCAGCCCGAGTTCTTAACGGCTGAGCCGGCTCTCCCGCAGCTCACATCCCTTCTGACCTCTAACCCCACAAAGAGGGGCATAGACCCACCCCGCTGGGTCGGGGGCCGGGGCTTGCAGAAGCTGGAGGCCTCAGCAGGGGGCGCGGCCGGCGGGTGGGCGGAGCCCTGGTGGGCGGGGCTAGTTGCCCTAGGGCTCGGTTAGGCTCGCCTTAGTGGTCTCAGCCAGCTGTCTACACTCACCGTTGGCGGTGGGCGGGTGCGGGGCTCCAGGGAGGGTGCGACAGTCTACTTACGCCTCTGCTCCCTGACGTTACCTCTCTGTTCCTGCCTTCAGCTTCGACCTGGAAAATGGGTTCGCGAGCTGCAGGGGCCCCTTGGACCCTCAATCTGGCCGCGTCCTCCAGCCCCCTGGCCAGCAAGGCCAGCGGCGCGAGTCCTTCCTGTACCGCTCCGACAGTGACTATGAGCCTTCATCGAAGGCTGTGTCCCGGAACTCCTCGGTGGCCAGCGACCTGTGAGGCCCCTTCCTCCTTTTAGAATACTCTTTTAGCAAGTTCTTCCCAGGAACCCCCAAGTGAGGTTTTGGAGTTTTGAAGTAGGAGTTTCCCAGAGTGTTTACTGTTAACATCCGGCATATAGCGAATACCAATGGTCTGTTGCGGACAGAGTGACACATTAATCCATGAACAGTAAGGTCAATTAGCAGCAGCTGCACAAATACTTTTATTTGAGCTCCCTAATAGCTGTGACGAGAAGGGAAACAGTTACTTCTGTCCTGACTCTTAGAACCCTACTGTCATTAGGACTCAGTTTCCCCATTTTAGATGTGGATCACCTGGGGGATTGGTTGGAGAAGTTGTAGTTTTCTCTGGGAGAGCCAGAACCTGAAGGCCCGAGTCAGGAATCATTAGAGGAGGGCTCTCTGAAACCAGCAGATGTCCTCAGTGCTGGCCTTCCTGCAGACATGGAGAAGACATGATTGTCACGCCCTTCGCCCAGGTGGGTGTCCCCATTGCCCTCTGGCCGCGAACACGCAGGGGTACCTGGGCGGCCTCTTACAACTGAGCACCTCGCTCACCACAGGTTCTGGCCAGTCTCAGGACGGTCCGCAACAACGTGGCCGCCCTTGTCCATAGTCCAGGCAGCGCCACCAGGTACTGAGAGGGTGGCGGAGGGACGGGGCCTGAAGATGTGCGGGGTTTTGGGTGCTTGGGGTACGGGTATGGGGAGAATGGGGGTTTGGATGGGTCTGGGAGAGCCTGGAGAGGTGGGCCCCCTCTGACGTCCCTGTCCGCTCAGGCAGCCACTCTTGGGGACCGCTCCGTGTAGCAGCCAGTTGGCCGCCCCCAAAGGTATGCACCCCCACTTCCACCCCGAGGGCAGCTGTTGGCGTCTTTCAGCCTGCCCTTGGATTACTGCAGCTCATTGTAAGCCGGCTTCCCTCCAAACCCACCTTTGCAGGGAGTCCGTTCCCTGCCACCCTTTCGCCCACGTTACAGGCTAGAGAAGGTCGTGGGCTTGTCTGGGTCTCACAGCACTCGCAGGAGCTGTGGAACTGTGGCCCGGGGCTTCAAGGGTTGAGGTGTGGAGATGGGAGTGGCACAGGCTCTCCACTGGGGGGTGGGGGTCCCTCCCTGACCCGCCTGGCCTCCAGAGGACGCTGGGCTGCAGCTGGCGCAGGAGACACTGGAGGAGCTGGACTGGTGTCTGGAGCAGCTGGAGACACTGCAGACGCGGCGCTCGGTGGGAGAGATGGCGTCCAACAAGGTGAGGACACAGCACCCCTGCTCGTCTCCCTCCCTGCTCATCCTCCTCCCTGATCGCCTCCTCCCTGCCACCCTCCTCCCTGCTCATCATCCTCCCTGCCGCCCTCCCTGCTCCACAGTTCAAGCGTATGCTCAACCGCGAGTTGACCCATCTGTCGGAAACCAGCCGCTCAGGGAACCAGGTGTCGGAGTACATCTCCCAGACCTTCCTGGGTGAGCCGCCTGGGCAACCTCCTGAGGGTGGACAAGCAGACATCATTACAACCCTTCTATGGAGGAGACGGAGATCTCACCCAACACAGTTGGTCAGGGCTGAAGGAAAGTGATGAACAGGGACACTTTCTGGAGGAGAGGACATGGCAGGTAGCATTCTGAAGCATGAGTAGGAGTTTGGGGAACGTGTGATTCAAGTCACAAAGGAAGCCTGCAGATGAGCAGCTGACAGAGGGAACAGGTGGGCCTGGGATCCAGCTAGAACCAGAACTTGAGCATGGCAGGCTCACCAGTGGTGAGAGTGAGCCACCCGCCCTCTGCAGACCAGCCGGCGGAGCTGGAGCTTCCCAGGCTGCCCACCGAGGACACACGGCCCATGTCCCGGATCAGTGCCCTGCGCGGGCCCCGCCCCGCCAGCCTCGCCACAACTGCCGTCCCCCGCTTCGGGGTCCAGACAGATCAGGAGGGGCAGCTGGCTAAGGTCGGTCTCCCCAGAGCTACGGGCCTCAGTTTCCCTCCCCGGACACTGGGCAGCCGGCGACAGTGGAGCCGCTGACGCTGCCTGGTCACTCGTAGGAACTTGAAGACACCAACAAGTGGGGACTTGATGTGTTCAAAGTGGCTGAGCTGAGCGGGAACCGGCCGCTCACAGCCGTCGTGTTCAGCGTCTTCCAGGTGCCTCCCCGGGACGTTAGGTTTAAACGGGGCGGGTGTTGAAGGACGAATAGGAATACTGGACTTAATGGCTATTTTAGACAAGGCACAGCGCTGTTCTGGCCCTGAAAAGACCTAGATTGGAACAGCGGGTTCCCCATCCGTATTGGGGGGACAAAGATAGAAGAATTAAGGGACATTGGAGAATGGATAGGAGTGGGATGAGGTGAGCTGGAGCACAGAGTCACGGCCCTGAGCGGGGGTCTGTGTCACACCAGGAACGGGACCTGCTCAAGACGTTCCAGATTCCTGCGGACACGCTGCTGACGTTCCTGCTCACGCTGGAGGCTCACTACCACGCTGACGTGGCGTACCACAACAGTGTGCATGCCGCGGACGTGGCCCAGTCCGCGCATGTGTTGCTGGGCACCCCTGCCCTGGAGGTACCATGCCCGGGTGAGGACAGTGGGTGGGCGCAGGGGAGAGTGCCACCCTCGGCCCTGACACCCCGGGCCTGCCCAGGCTGTGTTCACAGATCTGGAAGTCTTGGCGGCTATCTTTGCATGTGCTATCCACGACGTGGACCACCAGGGCGTCTCCAATCAGTTTCTCATCAACACCAGTGAGTGAGGTGACCATAGACAGCTGCTCAAGACAGCCCGGACCACCCTAGCACGCAGACTCAGAGGCGTGTCCGGGGCTTGGAAGGCTTTCTGCATGAAGGGGCATTAGAGTTTGGGCTTCACTGCATACTTAGGAGTTGGCTAGTGACGTCCCCACCCCAGCTGTCTTTGGGTGGAGTGGGGTCTCGAGGCCTCGGCTGTTCCCATAGACTCGGAGCTGGCGCTGATGTACAATGACATGTCGGTGTTGGAGAACCATCACCTCGCGGTGGGCTTCAAGCTCCTGCAGGCAGAAAACTGCGACATCTTCCGGAACCTCAGCGCCAAGCAGAGACTGAGTCTGCGCAGGATGGTCATAGACATGGTGATGTCACGGCGCGGGGCGGGGCCTCTTTCTCACAGTGTGCCAACGGTGGGTTGTCGGGCTCGGGCTTTCGTATTTCCTCTATAAATTCAACAGGCTTTATTAGGCGCCTGTTGTGTACTTCACCCGAGGATTTTCCTTTGTTACTGTTTATATTTTTGGAATTCATTATCCCCCTGCCTCCACTTCTGTGCCCACAGAAAGGTGGCTTCAGCTGACAGCTGTGCCAGGGCATGTCTCTGGGGTCTGATGGCCCCGGGGCCAGTGTCCCTGGCCTGGGTGACCCCCTCCCGCGTGTGTCTGTGGGTACACCCCTGGTGGCCCCGGAGTTTTAGAGCCCAGATTGGATCCCGCCTCAGCTCTCAACCCAGCCACAGCTTCCTGTGCTCCTGTGCCCCAGGAAGTCCCAGGGCCTTTGCACACTGCAGCTTCTCAGCCTCCTGCACAGCTGGGACACTGAGGAACGGAAGGTCTCAGAAGTGCAGCATCTACTACTTCATGTACCCCAGGTGCTGGCCACAGACATGTCTAAACACATGAGCCTCCTGGCCGAGCTCAAGACCATGGTGGAGATGAAGAAGGTGACCAGCCTCGGGGTCCTGCTCCTGGACAACTACTCCGACCGTATCCAGGTGTGGGAGCGGGCCAGAGCCTCAGTTTCCCCCTTTAGTCTTCTGAGACAGGGTCTCACTCTGTAGCCCAGGCAGCCCGGGAACTCACCATCCTCACCATCTTCTTGCATCAGCCTCCTGAATGCTGGGATTAAATACACACACACACACACACACACACGCACACGCACACGCACACGCACATACACACATGCACACATGCACACACATCTATTTTCTAATTGGTGCATTATGGCGCAATGACTGTTTACATTGCTGAACTACCTGGTGGGATGCCTGTGCCTTAGCCACTCCTCCCAGGCCTCAGTTTTCCCACCTGGAAGATGGGTGCCCTGGGCACTGAGCTTTTTAGGGATATAGTGAGGTGGGAGTGTGGCCAGGTCCTCTTGAGCCCCCACCCTACCCTCTGCAGGTCCTACAGAGCCTGGTGCACTGCGCCGACCTCAGCAACCCCACCAAACCGCTGCCGCTCTACCGCCAGTGGACTGACCGCATCATGGCCGAGTTTTTCCAGCAGGGTGACCGTGAACGCGAGTCGGGCCTGGACATCAGCCCCATGTGTGACAAGCGTACTGCCTCTGTGGAGAAATCCCAGGTGTGTGTGCTGGGGTTTTGCCCAGCTGGGGGATGGGAGACAGGGAGACCTGGTTGACTGTGACCCCATGACCGTCCACCACTGGGTGGACTATTTGTTTTTCAAGACAGGGTTTCTCTGTGTAGCCCTGACTGTCTCGGAACTCACTCTGTAGACAGGATGGCCTTGAACTCAGAGATCTGCCTGCCTCTGCCTCCCGAGTGCTAGGATAAGACATATTGCCACCATCACCTGGCTAGGACAGATTCTTGATTTGGTGTTTTGAAGACAATCTGGCATAGAACTCACTGGCTTGAGCCTGCCTCAGTCTCCTGAGTATTGGACCAGGATAAGTTCTTTCAAGAGGGTTTTGAAGGATGAATAGGAGTTGAGCAATGAGAGGACACCATGCAGGTGACTGTGAGATTGGGCTTATACTAAGGTTCACTGAGACTTACTTGCTCCTTCTGTGGTCACCCTAAGGTGGGATTCATTGACTACATCGCCCATCCGCTGTGGGAAACATGGGCTGACCTGGTGCACCCTGATGCTCAGGAGCTGTTGGATACTTTGGAAGACAATAGAGAGTGGTATCAGAGTCGGATACCATGCAGCCCCACCCACACCATGGGCCAAGAGCGCTGTGGCCCTGACAGGTTCCAGTTTGAGCTAATGCTGGAGGAGGCTGAGGAGGAAGAGGATGAAGGACAGGCTCAGCACTGAGCATCCAGTCCTCAGAGTCACCCGGCACTTAGCTTCTGTCCTCCAAGAGCAGCCTGGAGCACAGGGTAGACCCGACAAGATTTTGGGCTAGCCTAGCATGGACCATGAAGTCACAGTCATGGACCATGAAGTCACAGTCACGCCCTTTGGGCACCTATGGATGCTGGTGACTTCTGAAGTGATTTCTGGCCGTGTCAGCTTCTCTTTTTGCCCTTCAAAGTGCACAGCTGAGATTTACTCAGAGACAAATCTTGGGTTCCATTTGGAAGCCTGCGGCTGTGGTCCACTCTGACCTCAGGCTTGGCTGGAATGGGATTGGCATCTGGGTGGCGCCTCCTCTCGCCTCTCTGTCCTGCTTTGGTCGGCTAGGGCTCGGGCTCTCTGTGTTTTCCTTTTGTTTGTTTAGTTTCTTTTTGATGCTCTGTGAGCAGAGTGGCCCCAGCCCCAACATCACTATTTGCATCCTTGATGTCAATAGGTGTCCAGACTCCAACCATCCAATCACAGACCTTTACTGAGTCCCCCAGGGAGAATCCCTTTTGTAAATAGAGACAGGGAGCAGCCCCCACTGAAGTCTAGTGTCTTCTGACACCAGAGACTGTGCAAGACTCTTCATGGATACTGAGAGGCAGGTGACCCTCTGAGAAGACCCCACAGGCCTCCGACTCTCTATGATTTGTTCACACATACATTGATACTGCTGGTAGGGGTCCTCCCTGTAGTAACCTGGAGATAGGGAACACCAAAGGGATCAAACCAGTGTGTAGGGTCTCAGCATACTCAACTGGGGGTCCCCAGATTCAGGAGGAGGAGGGGGAGGGTGCTATGCGAGTACAAGAGAGCTGGGGGCGTGGCTGGGATGGAGCTCCTGCCTAGAATGCCCCAGTGAGGGGCTGGGGACCTGGCTGAGGTGGAGCCCCCACCTAGAATGCCCCAGTGAGGGGCTGGGGGTGTGGCTTAGTACAGCTTTAGCATGTGGGAAGACCTTAGTTCCATTTCCAGCACTGTAAAAATAGAACAAACCTTGTCAGGGCCATTCACTTGTAGGGAAACTGAGTCACAAGCCATCCCTCATGCCTTCTCAAAGCTTCCATGCAGAGAATAGGCACTGAGCACTGACACCTTCTGGGCACTGTGTGACTGCTTCCCTGCTTATCGTTATTTTCTGGCTTTTGAGGGCTCCTGCTGCCTGTTCTGATGTCCAGCTCTATGAGCAGAGGACACTGAAGTGACTTTCTTGCCTCCACCTCCCAAGGGCTTGGCTGGGGTGACAGGCATGCGTCATAGGGCTTTCCCCCTTCCCTGTTCCCTCTGTGAAGGCGCCAGGGTGGCAGGGCAGCCCAAAGAGCCCGGGCAGCTTAGGGTGGCAGGCGACTTCCTCTGTAGATATCATGGTTCCAGCTCTTTGTCCGGGGGTGGGTACAGAAAGCCCTCTGGGGTCACACATGGAAGGCTTCCCTCCTCCAGATGTTTTAGGGGCTACCCTTAGAGATTTCCTGTTAAACAAAGTAGTATGTGTTCTCTGAGAGAGAATTTGGAAGTCACACAAAAGTATAAATAAATTATTGGGCCAGCAAGAAGGTTCAGCAAGCCAAGGCATTTGCTCTCAAGCCCCATGACATGAGCTCAGTCCCCAGGACTCTGTGATGAAAGAGAGAACCAGCTTCCACAGGATGTCCTCTGACACCCCATGTCCCACACAAATAAATGAATGTAACTTAAAAGATGTGATAGCCTGGGCGGTGGTGGCGCACACCTTTAATCCCAGCTCTTGGGAGGCAGAGGCTGGCAGATCTCTGAGTTAGAGGCCAGCCTGGTCTACAGAGTAAGTTCCAGGACAGCCAGAGCTACACGGAGATATCTTGTCTTCAAAAACAAAAAAGATGCGCCAAAATACTCAGCTGTTCCCCTCTGCCTGTCCTTTCATTTTCCATCTCTCTCTCTCTCTCTCTCTCTCTCTCTCTCTCTCTCTCTCTCGCACGCACGAACAGGCACGCGCGTTTTTGAGGCAGGCTCTCTGTAGCCCTGGGCTGTCCTGGAGCTCACTATGTAAGACCTGCCTCCTCTGCCTCCCAAATGCGGCCGGCATTAACGGTTTCTGCCACCATGTCTGGCTGTTTTCAATGTCTTGATATCATGAGACAGTGTCACTTTAGCGATCCAGGATGATGAACTCAAGATCCTCCTCAGCCAACAAGTGCTCCAATGGCAAATTGTGTCACCTTGCCACCAAGTGAGCTATAAGCGCTCTAGTCCCTGAGCCTCCACCCCTATCTTTATTTTGAAATAAAAGGCAGTAAAGGCAGCTCCTCCCCAGAGTTCATCCCTTGGGAATAAATCCAAGTCTGCCTAAGGGGCGCCCCAAGCTTCTCCCTGCACCCTCTGTCCTCAAACCCGTCCCTAGTCCCCACCCTAGCCGCCCCCCCCCCGTTATGGTCATTTTGTGTCTGTCGTTCTGCATCCCTCTGCTCCTTGGTGCGGGCTGGGAAGCAGATAAACAAGCTGCTCACGTGGCCCCAGAGCGGGAAGAGCTTCGCAGGCTCCTTGCGGGGGTGACTGAGCATCCAGGCGACTAGTTATTCTGGTCCCTTGGCGCCTCCGCAGCTGGCGGCGCGGTCTAAAACAGGGCCAGACCGCATCCCCAGTTCTGCTTCCTGCGTGATGAAGGCGATGGGGACCCTCCAGGGCCGAACGCGGAGGGACAACAGGGCACCCAGGCTGGGTCCGCTGGTCCCCGCCGCAGATTCCCACCTTGGCTGGAAGATTTCAGGCATGCCTTGTGTTGCATCATAGCCCGGAAGTCTGCATTTCTGCTCCCAGCTTTCCAGCACAACAGGATAGCCCCAGTGACCACACCGTGGAGGGCGTGGGGTGGGTTCTCTGAACTGTCTTTGCTTCCTGGGTCTTGTATTGCAGGTTCGGGACTCAGGCTGTCAGGACCATTCTGAACCCTAAATGCGCAGGGAAGCAAGGGGTTCTCTGGGGACCCATCGCTCCCTTTTCTTCTTTGTGCGGAATCGGACTTTTTTGTTTTGTTGAGACAGGGTTTAATGTAGCCCAAACTGGCCTCAAGACTCTGTGTAGCTGAGGATGACCTTGAACGTCTGTTCTCTCCCCTCTGCCAGGTGTGAGAAGACAGGGAGACATCACCCCGTTATACTGTGCTTGGGATCAAACCCAGAGCGTTGTGCTGCTATGCAGGCTCCCCACCAAACTGAGAAATATCCTATGCCCATTACAAAAGAGACTTATGCTGGGCAGTGGTGGCGCATGCCTTTAATTCCAGCACTCGGAAGCCAGAAACAGATCTCTTTGAGTTTGAGGCCAGCCTGGTCTACAAAGAGAGTCCCAGAACAGCCAAGGCTACATAGAGAAACCCTGTCTTGAAATTACAGAAAGAGGGCTGGAGAGATGGCTCAGTGGTTAAGAGCACTGCCTGCTCTTCCAAAGGTCCTGGGTTCAATTCCCAGCAACCACATGGTGGCTCACAACCATCAGTAATGAGGTCTGGTGCCCTCTTCTGGCCTGCAGGCATACACACAGACAGAGTATTGTATATATAATCAATAAATATTTTAACAAAAAAAAAAAGAAAAGAAAATACAGAGAGAGTGGAGGGAGGAAAGAATATTTTTATTTTATGTGTAAGGGCGTTTTGCTTGCCTGTATATATGTGTACACACATGCATGCCTGGAGCCATCTCTCCATCCCCCGCCAGCCCATTATTTTTTTAATTTAGAGAGGATCTTATTGTAGCCCAGGTTGGCCTTTGTAGCCAAGGATGAATGTAAACTCCTAATGCTCCCTTCTTGGCAAGTATGTGTGTGACAGGGATTTGCTGCAACAAGACCTTGCTTGGTGGTGTCTCTCTTTATTACAACTACAGACACCTGAAGACAGGGCACGGCCTCTACAGTTTGGCCCTGTTGGTAGGATCCAAAGAGGGCACCTGCACACCAAAAGTGAAGAGTGTTTATCATTTCCTTCACCCAGAGCATTGGCAAAAAGTCTAGCCACCCCAAAGGCAGGCATGTCTGGGTTCCAGGGCCTCACAGCACAGCACACGCCATCAAGTGCTCAGGCAATTTACATAGCCACCCAGGGCCCTCAAGCCCTGGTGACATGTTAGAGTGTGGTCACATGATCTACACATGCCGCAGCTACAGCGGTCCTGTTCACATGCGCTCGGCAGCCTTTAAAAGCTGGACACACCTGCTCCATTCTCTCTTTCTGCACACACGCCCTCAGGCCTGCGCACGTGTCTCCCTCTCTTAATAAACTCTTCAAGTGGATTTTCTTGTGTGTCTTGTGATCCCTTCTCGCTTGTGCCCGGTAACTTCATTGGTGCCGTCATTATGGACTTGTTGAAGGCCTCCCATCTCCCTAAGGCTATGGGAATTATTCACTGCTGGTCTCATCTGACTGACAGCTCAATTATTTCCAAGGGAAATAACCGAACTGACTAAGCAGCCAGGACAGCAGCACTCCAGAGCCCAAACCTACCTCAGTCACCTCAGGGGGTTCATACAGTACAACCCACATTCTCACAGACACCCCGACACTTGGCAAATTCTGTCCGACCTCCATCAGCTCTGTCTCACCTTGTCAAGGCTCACCTCCCACCCTGGAAGACTTAGAGTTCTTCAAAGCTATCACTGCCTTTTGTAAAATCTGTCAAAAGCCAGATCCCAAGTCCAAATATCATAGCTTCCCTTTTCCCACCCCCCAGAGCAGGGGTTCCCTTCCAGGAACTGACTGGCAGCTGGATTTTACTCACATGCCCACAGTCAGACGAGTTAAATATCTCCTGGTTTGGGTAGATACCATGTCTGGGTGGATTGAAGCATTTCCCACCACTAACAAGAGGGCCCAGACAGTTTCTGATTTCCTTCTGGAAATTATGCCCCAGTTTGGAATCCCAACCTCTCTTCAGTCAGATAAGGGCCCAGAGCTTATCTCCCAGATCTCTCAAACTTTATTTAAGGCTCCTAACTAGGGCTTTTTCATGTCCCGTATCATCCTCAGTCCTCAGGGAAGGTAGAATGAATTAACCATTCCCTAAAAAATACTCTTGTTAAGATGTCACAGGAGCTTCACCTTGACTGGACAAAGCTTTTGCCTTTGGCTCTGTTCAGGCTCTGGGCCCTCCCCCAAAGCCCCCTTTCCATCTCGCCCTTTGAACTCGTATGGGCCAGTGGTTTAACTCTCGACCTCCCACCTAAACCCTCACCCATCCCTGATCACCTCCACTCCCTCTTATGGGACTTTACTGAGTACTCACTACCTCAGCCATGTGTCAACCCCTGTCCATCTCCAATTAACATCTGGGATCAGGTTCTTCTCCCCCCCCCCCCAGACCAATGTCGCTCACCTCTTTCCCCTAAATGGCAGGGTCCCTTTAAAGTAATTCTTGTAACTTCCACAACTGCCACCCTTGAGGGCTTCCCTCATTGGATTCACCTGTCTCGTCTCAAATATTTTACTCCTCCAGCTCAGGACACCCGCTCCTTGTATATGGTAACTCAAAAAGGGCCCTGTTCTCTTAAATGCCAGAGGACACCAAGATCAGCTACTTTGTCTCCAGTTCCAGAAGAATAAAGTCTCGCCATCGTACTCAACTCTCCTGTACCAGGAACTCCATATGCTCTCCTTTGTGATTCTCCCTTTTTCCTCTTTCTCCTGTCTGCTTTACTAATTTCTCTGTATCTCCA
The DNA here is from genome assembly GCA_004026605.1 of Ondatra zibethicus. Classification (NCBI taxonomy): domain Eukaryota; kingdom Metazoa; phylum Chordata; class Mammalia; order Rodentia; family Cricetidae; genus Ondatra; species Ondatra zibethicus. The sequence continues at coordinate 42,649 of PVIU01004792.1, read as the reverse complement.
ATGTCATACTCAATCCAGTTAACCATTCAGCCGTTGTTACAGGGACCATCATTAACCACAGAGCCGGAGGCACGAAGACTGTCAGATGCCCAGGTGGTAAGAAACAATAACAGTTTGGAGCCATTCACAGCTCCAGACTCAAAAGGGAGACTCACGAAACAGACTTTAACATGACAGGTTTATCACTGACTGCAGCAGTGTCTCCTGGATGCTAAGTGTCTCCATGATGCTAAAGAGAACAAGTGCCTTAAGATTTGCTTCAGGCAAAACATTAAAAGGTCTAATAATTCCCCTTTCTTCCCTTCCCTCCTCTCTCACTATACAACTACCCACAATCTTCTTTTCCAACACTATACCATTGTAACCATAAGCTTTTAATCTCTTTTTATAAATTTAAATATTCTCATACGCTCCAGAGAGCCAAATTGGACCCACTTAAACAGACCAGACTTGCCCAGGATAAGTATCATTTAATTCTTCCCTGGTCTCGGGATCCCTGGGAAACTCCCTCCTCAATCTCGGGAACCCAGAAACACCCCCTCCATCTTTCATCTTGGGACCCTCCTCCCTCAATCATCAGGATCTAAAATTTTCTACATAATCTTCTGCCTTGCCAGGTCCAAGCTGCCAGCCGGACAGTTCCACAGAGCCTGGAAAACACGGAAGTAACCAGCTATCCCAGGACGTAGCCAAGCACCCCAACTCTCCTAAACCCTCAAGCCAGCAGGAAGCAGCCTCCAAGACTCCACGCCCCATTTCCACCAATCGGTCACCCCTAATCCCCCAAAATTTTATAATAAACAAAAGGGTGAAATGTTATCATTTCCTTCACCCAGTGCTTGGCCAAAAAGTCTAGCCACCCCAAACGCTGGCACTTCCGGGTTCCAGGGCGGCGCATGCATCAAGTGCTCAGGGAATTTATGTAGCCACCCAGGTCCCTCAAGCCCTACGTGACATGTGCAGCATGGTCACATGATCTATGCATGAATGTAGCTACATCAGCCCATGCATGCATGCGCTCGGCAGCCTTTAAAAGCTGGACAAAGCTGCTCACTCTCTCTTCCTGACCCACGTCCTCAGGCCTGCGCATGTGTCTCCTTCACTTAATAAACTCTTTTTTTTTCTTATCTTATTTTTTAAAATAAACTGTTAAAGTGGGTTTCCTTGTGTGTCTTGTGATCGTTCTTGCTTGTGCCCGGTGACTTCAAACAGACATCATTTTACCTTGTCTTTTACTCCTCCTCCTCTTTTTTTTTGTTTTGTTTTGTTTTTCCATTGCACTGACTGTGTCCCTGGCTGGACTGGAACTCTCTATGTCGACCAGGTAGGCGTGGAACTTCAGAGGTTCGCCTGCCTAGGCCTTCTGAGAACTGGGATTAAAAACTGGCCGGGCGGTGGTGGCGCACGTCTTTAATTCAAGCATTTGGAAGGCAGAGGCAGGTGGATCTCTGTGTGTTCGAGGCCAGCCTAATCTACAAAGTGAGTTCCAGGACAGTCTCCAAAGCTATAGAGAAACCCTCTCTCGAAAAACAAACAAGCAAAAAACCCCAAACAACAAACAAAACAAAACAAAAAAATACTCTGTCTTTTTTTCTTCAATTTTGAGCCTTAAACTGTGGTAAGTGAAGTACTTGCGAGATGCAGGAGTTTAAGGTCAGCCTCTGTTACTTGGCAATTTCGAGGCCAGCCTGCGACATGAGAGAGACCCTTTCTCAAAACAAAACTAATTTCCTTGGTGCCGCCTGGAACGGGTCCCACACCTTTCTAAGGCAGGGGCTAGGAACCACAAGTTCGCGCCTGGAGCTGGGTCCTGGCCTCAGCCTCTCCGCCCTTCAAACACCTGGCTGTCACCATTGGGCCGCCCAAGACGTAACATAGTGTTGATTGGACCTGGAGTCCGTCGCTCGAGAGCGTCAACCAATAAAACCTTCATGTCCCGTCAGACCCCGCCCTTCCCGAGCCTACTCTGGCCAATGGGGCCCCGCGGCCGCCTGCTCGGCCCCGCCTTTGACGTCACAGTTCGTTTGCATAGAAAGGCCCGCCCCTGGCTTTGCAGGACGTCTGCAAGGACTGCAGGGGCCTGAACCTCCGCCGCTGCCTGCAGTCCGGCAGCCTCTCCTGGGGCCCTGTCATCAGCGCAGTCGCCAGGGTCGCAGCCGTCAGCATCATTTCAGCTCGGAGCGGACAAGGTGAGCTCTGCCCAGGGCCACACGCCGGGGTGCCCTCGTTTGATTGACAGTTGGGGAAGAAGCGGGGTGAGCGACTCGGGTGTGGCGGCCGTGGGTCTCGCATTCAGCATCCCGCTTCCCGCAGCCTTCACCCTTTACCCCGCACTAGAGCTCCGGCTCTGAGACAGTGGGGGAGGGGAAGGCCAGGCCTCGCGGGAGGCTGGTGCGTGCTCGTGCTCGTGAGGTGAACACGCGTGTGCGCGCCCGCTGGTCATGGATAGGCTCGCGTGACCTCAGACGCGCACCGTGCACAGCCGGCTGTGAAACCTTGTGCGTGAATGGTGCGCGTGCGCGGTGTTTGTGGATCCGAGTTCAAGTATGCGTTCACACGCGTGTGGTTTCATGCGCGGTGTGTCCTTGCCAATGGCCAGGTGCACACTAGTACACCGGCTGGTATAGGGGAATCTGCGTGTGCAGTCGTGCATGGGTGCAGTAGGCTCGCAAAGATCACGCATGTTTGCTTGTTTCTCCTGCTAGCCTCTCTCTTTTGCACACAGGGCAGGAGTTTAGATCAGCCTGCCTTGGGTGCTTCATTGTGTGTGCATGCGCGCGAGGGATTTTGTGCTTGTGAGCCTGTGTTCCCTCCGCCTGTCACGTGATGCTTCTAGCTCAGGGTGCAGGAGAGAATTAAGGATGAGGGAGAATTGGGGATCCTCGTGTACTCATGCTCCCGCGTGGGTCTTTTTAGGGTAATGAAAGACTGGTGGGAAGGTGGGCCGCCTCAGTTTCCCCTCAGGGTGCAGGGAGGTTTGCGGTGCCAGGTGAAGTTTCTGCACCCTGACAAACCTCTCCGCCGATGCAATAATCCAAATCAGACCAAATCAAACCGAATTAGAAAAAGCTCAAGTTAAATGGATACCAGTGCTCCCGGGTGACCTTCCTGCCCCCAAGAGAGGAGACAGGGAAGAAAGACCTGTCTCTGGGGTATGATTTAAATACCCTGTGGGAGTGGTCTTGAGCATCTCTGGGGAGGGGTCATCCATTGGCGGGTTTTCTTGGAGGTGGTGTCTGAACTCAGGCAACTCCCAGGGGAGGGGCTTGGGATGGAACTTCCACCCAAACATTCCAGACTCTTTGGACATAAGGATGCCAGTGGCTGGGTATGGCCTTAACCCAAATATTCCAGACTCTGGGTATAAAGATGTCAGGGCCTGGGGTGACACTTCCAACCAAACACCAGGGACCTGCAGGGGTGTTCGCTCCACAGCCTCCTTGAAGCGTTGGGCCTGTCAAGGTCACAGCCCGGCCTGTGCTGGGGGTCCTGGTGGAATGAGGCTGTTCCCCAGCTGGTGCCCTTGTGCAGAGCCCACCCTGTGCGTGTGTCCGCGGCACTCCTCAGGCTCTCTGCGCCCCGCCCCCACAGATGGCATCAGCCACAGACTCGCGCTATGGGCAGAAGGAGTCCTCCGACCAGAACTTCGACTATATGTTCAAGATCCTGATCATTGGAAACAGCAGCGTGGGCAAAACCTCCTTCCTTTTCCGCTACGCTGATGACTCCTTCACACCGGCCTTCGTCAGCACAGTCGGCATAGACTTCAAGGTCAAAACCATCTACCGCAATGACAAGCGGATCAAACTGCAGATCTGGGTTCGTGGGGCTGTGGGGGAGAAGTCTTCCTGAGCCTGCTGTGTAAGCGGGCGGGGACTGTGTTCGGGTGTGAGCAGGCAGTTGGATATCCCAGGATGACCCTGAACTCCTGCTACCACCTCCCCAGTAACAGGATGATAGGCTTCCCATCAAGGTTTAATTTTTTAACATTTTTGACTTTTTTTTTTTTTGAGACAATGTCTCACTGTGTAGACCAGGCTAGCCTTGAACTCAGAGACTCACCTCTGCCTCTGAAGTGCTGGGATTAGAGGCATACACTTGGGACCCATCAAAGTTTTGATATAACATCTCATACCCCAGCAGACCTGGGCAGCATCTGGCTGAGTTCACTTTTGTGGTCATGGTCTTTTCCTTCACATTGTGCTGACCACAAGAACATGGAATTCCTTATTTTTTTGGGAGAGGGGTGTTGGAGACAGGGTTTCTCTGTGCAACAGCCCTGACTATCCTGGAACTTGCTCTGTAGATCAGGCTGGCCTTGAACTCAGAGATCGCCTGCCTCTGCCTCCTGAGTGCTAGGATTAAAGTCGTGCACCAGCACCACCTGGCATGAGTTTGTTTTCTTACTAGTCCTGTGAATCCCCACTTATGGATAGCATAGGGTGTGGCACAGGGCGTTTGGGCAGCACTGGTCTATGTTTGTTTAATGACTGAGTGATGTTGCAGTGACCCCTTGGATACAAAGGCCACCCAGCCCACTTTTCCTGCCCTAGAAGGGCAGCTGTGAGGTCCCTTCTGACCACCATCTCCTCTTTCCCCAGGACACAGCAGGGCAGGAGCGGTACCGTACCATCACCACAGCCTATTACCGGGGTGCCATGGGTTTCATCCTAATGTATGACATCACCAATGAGGAATCCTTCAATGCAGTGCAGGACTGGTGAGCAGCTCACCCGCTGAAACAGTAGGAGGATCTCAGTAGAAGATCGACAGTGGAACTGGCAGAGGACTCCTAGCTCAGTTGGGAGTACCTGCCTGGCTTGAGTTCTACCCCACTATGTCAAAAAACAACCAAGACCAGCCAGCAGTTGGGTGGGACAAACCATGTGGGCTGCTTCCAAGGGTAGGGTTGTCAAAGGAACACAGGTTGACACTCAGGGAGTGGTAGCTCAGGTCCGTGGTCCCAACTACTTGGGAAGCAGAGGCAGGATGATGACTTGAGCCCACTTGTCGCTGGCTGAGCACCTGCCTAACATGTGCGAGAACCTGAATTCCACCGCAACACCATAAACCTGCCGCATCTCTGGATTTGATGTAGTGGGCATCCCAACATTTGGGAGCCTGAGTAAGTCCAGGACAACCGGAGCTCACGAGGAAAGCCTACCTCAGTTTCCAAGGGGCAGGGGACTTAGGGACAAGGGCTGGGTCCTCCTGACTTCCTCCTCTGCCTCTGGCTGCCTCCTGTAGGTCGACTCAGATTAAAACTTACTCATGGGACAATGCCCAGGTGCTGCTGGTGGGGAACAAGTGCGACATGGAGGATGAGCGTGTGGTGTCATCGGAACGTGGCCGGCAGCTTGCTGACCACCTGGGTGAGTACCCAGCAGGACTGCAGCCCTTATCAGGCTGGACCAGGGACCCTGATTCTGGACACCCACACCCCACAGGTCAGGGCACGAGCCGGAAACCAGGTGGCTCACACTTGTGAAAACTAGCCACTATGCAGGTTTGGCAGTGGGTCACGATGGGCTAGCATCTCCCACGCGCTCAGTCATGGGCTAGCTTCACGATGTCTATGTTTTTGGACTGGAAAGAGAAACCTGGGTGGAGCCAAACCATGCTTCCTGGGGCAGGCACAACATGCGTGCTGTGGGAAGGGTGCTGTAGACTAGGGACAGCTAAATCTATTCAGTTGTGACAATGGAGTGTGATTGCCCCTAGAGAAAATCTGTCTGTGTGTGTGAGCTACCAAAAAAGTGTTGTAGGCCTCAGGAATGGAACTCTGGAGCCTGGCTGGGTGGCAGGTGGAAGGAGGGGTGTCCTCTAGAGGAGACCCACCCTCATGGCCGCCCTTGGGCCGCGGAGAGCATGGCTGTTGTCACTCCTTCATTCCCCCAACGCAGGGTTTGAGTTTTTCGAAGCCAGCGCCAAGGACAACATCAATGTCAAGCAGACCTTTGAGCGCCTGGTGGACGTGATCTGTGAGAAGATGTCAGAGTCGCTGGACACTGCTGACCCCGCAGTCACAGGCGCCAAGCAGGGCCCGCAGCTCACTGACCAGCAGGCACCTCCTCATCAGGATTGTGCCTGCTGAGCCACCCCCCACCAGGGGCAAGCCCCCCCCATCACCCTATTTATTATCGTAGCTATTTATTTATTTATTGAGGGTGTCCCTGGACGCGCCCCTCACCCCACCTGTACATACCCCCATCCTGCTCTGCTGTGGTGTGTTGTGGTCACTGCCCCCCCAAGACCCTCCTTTTTGTTTTTCTAAGCCACCGCATCCACAGTTGTAGGTTGTGAAGAGGGGACCAGATGTCACTCGGAAGCAGGCTGACGGAGATGGCAGGGCCTGCCAGCCCTTAGTCTGGGGGATTGCCATGTGGACCACTGGGTTGACAGGCTGGCATCCTGCTTGTTACTTTATCTTTGGGGAGACAGGATGTGGGGAAGGAAGGGAGGATCTATTCACCTTCACTGCTTTGGGATATCCCCAAACCTGTTCTGACGTCATGAGTGTCAAATGTGTCCCCCACTTCCCTAGAAGTTATGAACACTACACACAGTTCAATAAAGTGAATGGACCTTGCTGTGTCTCTGTAGCCCTGCTCCCACCCCACGCCAACCACTGGCAGCCAGTCTTGTGATTACAGAAAATTTAATGAAATTTTCACAAGGTTGTCCAACCTCACATGAAGTTTTCTGAGGCCAAACCAGATCCCATTCCAAGGCCGTGGGGGACGCCCTTCCTTTTGTCACCTGGGGTCCAGGGAACCTCGGGGACTACTTAGGCCAGAGTTGAGCCAGGGTTGCAATTGCAGATTGGCTGAGAACTTCTGGGTCCAACTGAAAAACCCGGCGATTGACAGCTGGTGATGGAGGCTGGTCCACGTGGGATGGCTGTTGCAGGTTCAGCCTGGAAGTGGACGTGGCCCACGGTCTGACCTGCTCCTCCAGAACCTCCTATGGGAGTGTGTCCATTGGCCTATTTCTCCTTGGTGCTTCCTGCTCAGTCCGCACAGCCAGGAGTCTGAAGGGGTTCCGGGGCCTGTGTACAGCGGAGGGCGGGTCACGTCAGGCATAGGGCAGGGCCTGCACTCAGGTCTTCTCACCCAGGGGTTAAGCTCACCCAATACTTCAGGTAGGAGAGATAGGTGTCCCAGCCCAGTGTCAGCCCATTGATATAGGTAACTCGGAAATGCGGCGGGATGAAGAGGAAGTTCACTAGCTGAGCAGCTGGCCAGATACACCAATCAGCCTGCAGGAAGGCAGGGGCCACCGTGAGCAGGCAGGGCTAGGAAGGTGGGTCTGCAAGGCCACATGGGGGTGGGGCTACGGTAAGGGCAGCATGGGCACGCCCACCTTGTAGAAGTCCCAGAATTTGACCCGCAGCTCCTGGCAGCTCTCCTCCAGCGTCTGGCCCTCCAGGCTGCCAAGGCCTGGGAAGAAGACCAAGCGGTGAATGTGAAGGCTGAGGTGGCTGCTAGGCAACGGAAGCAGCAGAGCTGGCTGTGGGAGTGACCCAGGCAGAGACGCAAGGCCGGTCAGGGAAATGTGTGGCTGGTGTCAGGGCCAAGACCTGAGTCTAGCGCTTCAGGTCACGAACCCATCTCCCCCTCAGTCCAGTCTTAGCCCTCACCCTACCCCTCAGGGTTCATTCTCCACGGGTCGACTGACTGCAGCTTTGCGTCCAAGCTGCTCCTACGCCCCTCAGACACCGGCCTTGCCACCCCACCTCTCCCCACTGGTCTCCTAGCCCTTTTTCCTCTCATGAGATCTGCCCCATCCCCACACGATCCTGTTCCTATTCCAGGGACACTCTCCCAACAGGTATATATAAAGTGCAATATGGCTGTGCTCTCTGCCCTCGGGAGGCCGAGGCAGGAGTATCAAGTCTGAGGCCAGCAAGGGCTACACCTTCACTGTCAGCTTGATTCAGCCTAGAATCAAGATGAGAGTCTCCAGGGACTATCTACACGGGTGGCCTGTGGTATCTCTGTATAGACTTAAGTTAACTGATGTGGGAAAACAGCCCACTGAGGAGTTCATTGACGAGGCAGAGGGTCCTGGACTGGAAAGAAGCTGAGCACAAGCGAGCAGGCATGCAATTCTCTCTCACCCTGGATGTGACCTAACTAGCACTGGGAGGCAGAGGCAGGCAGATCTCTGAGTTCGAGGCCAGCCTGATCTACAGAGTTGAGTTCCAGGACAGCCAAGGCCATATAGAGAAACCCTGTCTCGAAAAGCAAAAATAAATAATAGATGAAAAATCAAGAAAAAAAGAACAGCCCCCATCAGCATTCCTTTAAGCACGAACCAGTCTCTACCCACAGCGAACTCTGAAGACCACAGTCCCTCCGCCGCTTCTTACCCAGGAAGTACCAGACGCCCAGTATGGGGGATGCCACCACCTGATCCACCAGGACCTTCTTCATCACGCTCGGGAGGCTTCGCAGACCCGAGGCGGGGAGGAGGCGGTCCAACCACAGGTACCAGAAGTGCAGGAAGGGGCCCATGCTGCAGCCCACCGCGAACATGCTGGCTGGGGGCACAGAGAGTCAGGTACACCCTCCTGGCTACTGCCCGGCCCCCAGGGTGACGGACAGGTCCCGCTCACCTGAGCGCCGCGCGCTGAATCTCTGTCCCGGCCGCGCGCGCACCTCCCAGGCCTGTCGCGCGCCGTCGCCCGCAGCCATGAGTGTGCCGCAGCCCAGCGTGTTGGTGACGAGCAGCGCGCGGCCCCGGAACAGCGGCCGCCCCGCAGCCAGCGCCTTCCGAGCCCAGCGCCAGCCGCCAAAAGCCATCGCCGCGCACACAACCGACCCTCCGCCGCCGCCACTCCGGAGCCGCCGCGGCTCGCGCCCTGGCCCCGCCCCTGCGCGCGCCAATCACACGCTTCGACGCCGCCCCTCTGCCCAATCAAATGCCGTGCCGCAGAACCGCCCTGCTAAGCACGGACCAATAAGAAGCCGTAAGCTCCGCCTCTCGGGCATTAACCATTCGTCAACAAGCATTGCGCCTCGTCACCGCGGGGAACACGGAAGTCCTCCGCAGCGCACCAACAGACAAGCGGACGTACACTGGCCAATGGCAGAGCGGGGTCTCGAGTGCTAACCGTATTGTCCCGCCCCCTGAACCGAACTGACCAATTGTGTGTCTTGCGCCTCCGGCTGGGCAGGGGCAGGGACGGTCCGAGAGCTCCTGCAACGCTGATTGTTCCTTGTCCTCAAAGCCTCCTCGGGGTGAGCGGGGCGAAGGGCTTTGCACAGCGGCTAAGGAGCTTGACCTTGGCGTGACCTCTCCTGTGGGCGGTGCAGTCCTCCTGAAGAACAAGGTGCCCGTGCACAGTGCTTGGACACCGGTCTAACCCTAGCTGTTGGAAACCTTTTGCCGTGTAGCCCTTGAACTACTGCTCCCACCGCCGTGCCACGTGCCTGGGTTTTGAAGACTGAGTAGTTCATTCGGCAGAAGACTAATCATGTATTCTCTTCTCCACAACTTTGTGTCCCTGCAGAAACATCCTTTCCTCCTATATTCTTTGCTCTTAACTGTTCCACAACCCATCATGCTGTTCTCTAGCTCCGGATTATCCCTAACCCTGGAACAGTGAACACATTTCCCCCGATGAAGTCTCTGCTCCATCCTGGGACTTGTAGTCCCTGTGTGAAAGGCTAGAGACGAATCCATGAATTGTGTTCTGGCTAAGGAATGCCTACTCAGTCTTCAAAACCCCATTATAACTTACAAAGACCCCAACCCAACACACGTCCTCCCGGCGCTCATCCTTCCCCTGGTCCAGCCCTGCTCTGTCGAACTAGTGACGGCTTTGGTTCTGCATTTCCGGGCAGGGGACTGCCAGCAACTGGTCCGTGTCCATCCTAGGAAGGTGTGACGTCAATACTGTCAATCAAACAGGATCTAGAGTCATCTTGGTGACAAACTTAGAGCCTGAGAGATGGTCTAGTGGTTCTCAACCTTCCTAACGACCCTTTTACAGTTCATGTTGTGCTGACCCTCAACCATAAAATGATTTCATTACTGCGTGATAACTGTAATTTTGCTAGTGTCATGAATCATCATGTAAATATCTGACATGCAACCATAAGGGTTCGCGACCCACAGGTTGAGAATCATTGGGCTAGCCTGGGACTTGAGGTGAAATAATACCTTTTGAGTTTGGGTGCACCAGGCCCACCCACTTCCCAGCTTTGGGTGCAGCATGACTTCAAGCTCCTGCCTCTACCCTGCCTCCCCCCAGCACAGGTCCTTCCTTAAGTGGCTTTTGTATTTTTTCACACACACAACAAAACAGTAACTCATATAGACTGGCATTTGCAGGCTTTTCAGATGAGGCATAAACTCCAGGGTCCAGGGCACGCCTCAGGCATAGATAGTGTGCTGAGCACCCGCAGAACCCTGGCTTACACACCCACATTAAAAACAGAAACACAAAGTGGCACTGGCAGCACAAACCTTTAATTCCAGCACTCAGGAGGCAGAGGCAGGCAGATCTCTGCGAGTTCAAGGCCAGCCTGGTATACAGAGTGAGTTTCAGAACTAGAGCTGTTACACAGAGAAACCCTTGCTGGGTCCACTGAGGTCCCACAAAGATGAAGGATAGATCACCGAAGTCTATCAAACCAGAAGCAAACTTTATTCCAGGAAAAAAATTAAAAATTAAAAAAATAAATCTCCACGGGGCACAAAAGCTCATCAGCTAGCTGAGACCACAGCCAGAGATGGGCGTTTCCAAACTCCCCTTTTCATAGCAAGAACCAAGCATTAGGCATGAACAAAAGAATTTTTACAATTCTGAGGTAAAACTCAGATACAAATCGTGCTTCTTTACCGTTTCCATTAACAGAGTTTTTTTAGTTACACTAGTGTTTGTATTTAAGATGTTCTTCCCTGGCGCTCCTAATGATGTTTACCAAAGCTCTGCCTTCCCCTGATACTGCCCGTTTTCTGTAGCAGGGAAGGGTATGGGACAATGCACAACCAAAAAGCCTAAAGTCACATACACCCCATCATTTAAAGATTAACTCAGTTCACATCAATTGCTGGTGGGGTGGGAGGGGCAGGGTATCTAAAGTTGACCCTCAGTTTGCAGAGGGCTGCTACAGCCTTGCAGACAGAACTATGGGTTGTAAAGCAAAGTAGCCCACTGCTAAGAGTTAATCCTTAAGCTGCTGAGAAAGCTGCTGGCAGCCTGCTCTCGTTCTCCTAGGCTTACAACCTTATTTCTTTATTTCTACATTCTTATTTCTGGAATCTACATTTCTGTATTTTTTTTGGACTCTTCACCCTGTCTCAAACAAACAAACAACAAAATACTCACAAACTAAAACTCCAGGACAAATGAATCAATCTAAATTATTTATTCAACGAATTTAAATTTAGCACCATTTGGAAACAAGGCAAGATTCTTGAATACGTGGAGAGTTTCGAGGCCGTTTGGTGGGACATGTCTAAGTTTTCTCGTGGGTGAGTGAGTGGTATCTCTGAGGGCTGAGGATTTGAGAAGGCTGTGCATATGGGCTCTCGTTTTCCTTTCCACAATGACCTTCACTTGTAGCAAACCTTCCTGGGGGGGTCAGCCATGGAGGAGCAGACATCGGGCTTCTCCACTCCCTAGAAAGGGAATGAAAGGCTAGGAGTCAGGTTTGGGGAAACTCCACCCCCTCTCTGGAGAGACTCCACCCCTCCATCCTGGGGAGACTCCACCCCCACTCCCGGGAGACTCCACCCCCCCAGGGGAAGTCCACCCCCTCTTCCGGAAGACTATTCCCCCAGTTGAACCCCACTGATTTGTGACAAGCTCACCTGGTACAACTGACAGACAGAGCTCAGGAGCTGACTGGGGTCCTTCAAAGGTTTCTGCAAGCCCCAGAAGACATGGTTAAGCACAGCTGAGGGGGTTACATGAGCCTGAGCGCTGAGGCAGGAGGATCACTGATAGTTCCAGGACAAGATCAGTTGTGCTGAACAAGGCAAGGTAGCTGGTATCAGACACAAAAACTCTTGTGTGAGCAGAGGCCAGAGCTCAATATGTTTTTTTTTTTTTAATTAAACCATTTCTTTCAGATTTATTCATCTTATTTCATGTGCCTGGGTGTTTTGCCAGCGTGTATGTCATGTTTGTGCTATAGCCATGGAGGCCAGAAGAGGGCGTTAGATTCACTGGAATTGGAGTTACAGATGTGGATGCTGGGAATAAAACCAGGGTCCTCTGCAAGAGCAGCCAGTGCTCTTTACCACTGAACCATCTCTCTCATGCAGTGTCTTCCAGTCACACTCCATCTTGGTTTTTAAAAAACATCTCACGCCTTTAATCCCAGCACTCGGGAGGCAGAGGCAGGCAGATCTCTGTGAGTTCTAGAACAGCCTGGTCTACACGAGCTAGTTCCAGGACAGGCTCCAAAGCTACAGAGAAACCAGGTCTCGAGAAAAAAAAAAAAAAAACAACACCTCACTTATTTTCAACAAGGATGTCTGTATGTGTGAGTGATGATGACGGTGGGAACTGCACTGGGTTCCTCTGGAAGAGCGGGAGCCCCAGGGATCCCTTGTGCGGGGATTACACCACAGGCTACCACGTGCAGCTTTTTCACATGGGTCTGGGGATTTGAACTCAGAGCCTCAATCCTGCAGGACACTTTACTGACTGCGCAGTGGAGGCTCTTACCTCATTGACCAGGACCCAGGGCACATACTCATGGGGCGGCTGTAGGGCCTCGGTGAGCTGGGCATTGGCGTGCATGAGCTGTGTGCCACGCTCCCCGGTGGCACATTCCATGATGCTGTCTGCTGACACCTCTGGAGCATACACCTGCAAGCACTGTGGGGGGTGGGGTAGGCTTTGCTCAGTTACCCCTGTTATCTCGCCAACAGTCCTGAGCGGCCCCAAACAAGTTGCTTCCTCACTGCTCGGAGACAGTTGCTCTTGCTTCGGCAGGCATGGGTGGGGTTCCTGAAGCTGAGGCCCTGGGTGCTGTTCCCACCCCCAGGACACCTGCTCTGCAGCCTCTACCCTCTGGTGTCTCCTTACCTCGGAGTCTTTGCACTAGCTGTTCCTTCTGTTGGGACACCCTTCCTACTCCTTCCCAGTATCTCACCCCCCAGTCCTTCCAAGTGAGCAGGGCTCGAGGCTCCAGGAGGCTGGGATGCCTGGGGGCCATTGGTCCTGAATCACCCTTTTTGGGGTTATTTCCCATAATGCCCTGGGAAGTTGGAGCGCCTGGCTTATCTCCTGTCATGGTCACTGCTTCTGCATAGTGAAGGTCCCAGGTTCTGTTCACAGTGAAGATTCTGTTCACAGATCTAAGGTTTTTCCTTTCAGAGCTGGAAGCTCCCAGGACCAGGTGGAGGCCCTGTGATTCGCTGCCTCCCGCCCCGGCCCCCTGCAGCCCACAGCAGCTCTCCTTCTCCCCACTTGCGGCTCGCCTCTTCCCCTACAGCTCACCGGCTCAAGTTTCTTCTCCATGTCCTCCATCTCTTCCACACAGACGATGGTTAGCAGCGCAGCCTCTTTTTCCAGCTTATCCAGCAGGCAGGCCTGGAGAGGCAGGCAAGGGTGGTCGGTGCGATGTGGCCGCTTCCCCAAACACACACCCGTTCCCCGCGTTCCCCGGACGCTGAGCGTAGCTCACCTCCACCTTGTTCAGCCTGCATTCCAGCTCCCCGTGCTGGCACGTGAATTCCCACGTGCCGCTGACATTTCTTTCCTGCAAGGCACCGACCGATCTTGGTGAGCTCAGGTGTTCAGGCGTCTCCATCCCCCGGCACCCCTCTTGCCTTTGTTTCCCCGCTTCCCGTGCACCTGCGCGTTCCCGTAGGGCACCAGGGTGATGTTGATGATTTCCATAACCATCAACCAGGTCGGGAACAGATCTCGGACCAGGAAGTACCGACAAGCTCCGCACAGGGACTCATAATAGAGGCTGACATTGACTGGCGGTGCAGGGGGCAATGGGCGTGGCCCGAGCAGGCACAGATCGTGGGCCTGGAAGGAGAGAGGCATCCAGTGAAGTGCCGCCCCCAGGCCCCCTCGCCAACGCCGAGACGCTTATGATTTGTTCAGCCTTGTGGCACTTGGGACCAGACCCAGGGCTGTCTTTATGCATGCAAGGCGTGCGGTCCACAGCTGGACCACGCCCCGGGCCTTCTGAGGCTTGCTGGAGTCTACATGGCATTCCGCAATCACAGTTTATCTGCAAAACGGAAACTGAGAAACTCGCAAACTCGCAAACTCTCAAACAGTAGGCGCTCATCCTGACTACATTTGGTAAGCACTTAGACTTGCATATTTGTAGCTGTGTATGGTGGTGCATACCTTCAGTTACAGCACTAGGGAGGCAGAGGCAGAGGCAGGCGTTTGAGACCAGCCTGGTCTACATAATGAGTTCCGGAACACTGTGAAACCCTGGCTCCAAAAAGCAAAAACAAAAACAAATCAGAACAACATAAAAAAAGAAAGTAAAAGAAAAATAAGACATTCATATTTCTAGTTATTGCTCTCAGTACTGTTTGGTGGCATACACCCCGAAGCCAAAGCAGCACTCTCCTCTCTCTCTCTCTCTCTCTCTCTCTCTCTCTCTCTCTCTCTCTCTCTCTCTCTCTCTCTCTCTGTAATTTTGCGCACCAGAGCTGAGCCGAGGCTTTTCACCCACGCAGACTCTATTCATTCTTCCTCTCCTGTGACCCAGGGAAACTTCACCCTGTCTGTCCGACTAGGCACAGGAGGTAGCTAATGTGAGCAGACTTCCTGTTCCCAGGGAGGGCAGGAGGCGAGTCCGAGTCTGAGCAAGGCACTGGGCGTGAGGGGCATGTGTTTGTTCCATGTCAGAAGCACGCCAGCCCTCCCTTCCCCGGTTGGAACGCACATAGTAAGCGACAAGAATTGCGTGAGGGTGGAGGACGGACCAGTGGTTCAACAGGTCTGGAGCAGAAGCTACCCCCACCCCCGCCTACTCCTCAGCTCTTGGCTCAGATGTATACTATACGTGGTTGATAAATGCTCGGGAGAGGCGGGAAGGTGATAGCTGCGTGTCTCAGACTTGCGATGTGGAAGCAAAACGACTTGTACACGGCCAATCCCCAGATGAGAGGTTGGGGGATGTCCCTGGGCGCGACAGCATTCCTTGGGGACCTTGGAGTTCCCCGAATGAGTTCACGGAGTGCCGAGAAGTCGCCTGCGTGGACGTGGACGCCTGACCCTGTCCCCTCCTGCGCGTCGCGGTACCTACCTTACAGGTGGCCGCAACTTCGGAGGACGCTTGCCGCGGAGATGCCCTGGCTGCTCTGGGGATCTCAAGCGGAAGCAGCAGCAGCAGAAGGGGCAGCAATGGCAGGAGCAGAGACCGAGGCATGGCCGTGGACGAAAAGGCTGAGAGGACTGCTGGCGGGGCCTTGGAGGCTGGAGACTTTAAGCAAGCACAGGCCCCGCCCCTGAGACCACACCCCCAGGCTCCTTTTACCCCAGGGCCTCCTTTCCTGCAGGCTCCACCCCAGCCCAGAGTTGCGCCCCAAATCACGAGACCACTCGGCCCTGTCCAGCGTTCCCTCCTCCCGCGGCCAGAAGGTACTGTCATGTCACATGAGGCTTTGGAGCAGGGACAGAAGGAGGAGTCTCCAGACACTGACCGGCTGAGACAGGAGGCAGAGTCCTCGCTTCTCACCCTTTAGTGGGGGGAGTGACACCCTCATCACTAATTCCTGCCCCCACCACCCCAGGCCGGGGCAAATCAGCCCCAGCACATCCTCCTGCCTCTGCTGACTCAGGCTAGACCTCAGCATAGAAGCCAGCTCAGGCAGGGCAACTCCCCATCTCTAAGGTCCCGGGCTCCGGCTTGGGGTGGGGGACACAAGTGGGGTACTTTCTTCCAGCAACTCTGTGGGCAAAGCCCCCTGGCACTGGAGCGCCTCACGGGGAGGGAGGTGCGGGATGCGCCTGGAGGCCGCCTCTTTCCATCGGCTGCAGTTCCCATTCTGTAAAATGGGTCATGAGTGACAGACACACGGCTGACGACAGAGCCACTAGGAAGGGCTGAGGTAACCTAGGTTGGGACTGGAACCTCTGCACCAAGTCAAGATGAAAACTGGACACGGGGAACTCTGGAGCAGTGACAGACCACAGAACACAGCAGCAGGAAATATTCCGGGCCAGGTAGTAACTGAGGCTCCAGGCTGAAGCCGGGAACTCTGGGGAGACCGTAGTTTTCTGTGGAGGCAGCAGGCTGCTGAGGCGACCTGAGTTCCACAGCTGAACTGCTACATGCTGAGGGGACCTGCTCTAGCCAAGACCCTTCCAGAACCCCACATTATTCGGGCATAGACTCCATCCCAAACGTACCCCTAGCCCCTCACTGGGGATTCTAGGCAGGGGCCCCACCCCTGAGCCACGCCTCCAGCCCCTCACTGCAGATCCAAGGCAGGGGCCCCACCCCTGAGCCACGCCCCTAGCCCCTCACTGGAGGATTCTAGGCAGGGGCTCCACTCCCGAGTCACGCCCCCAGCACTGTAACATGTTTCCTATTATGTAAGCTGTGAATCTCCTGCCTCAGCTTCTCCGGCTCTGGCATCACAACGTAGTTTTCCTTAAACTGCCCAGGATGTTGTCTGGACAATATCTGGAATTATGAGATAAAGGATCCCACAGAGGACTGGGTCAGAGACAGGTTCTGTCTGTTCGCTGAGCCCAAAGGTGCTCCTGGATAATCGGGTAACAGACAGTCTGGGGCAGGTTGTGCGGTGGGGGGAGCACTCAGCAAAGTACTCCTGGGCTTAGTCTTAATGCGTTCCGCCCCAGGGCAGGGCTATTAGGGTTTTATTTTTGCTAATGACTACAGGCAGGCCCTAGGGACTTGTTCAACAGGTGTACAGAGGTCCAGAGCATGGCCCCACCTCATCACTCAGGGAGACTAGGGACATGAGACACCCTTGTGGATGGCCCGAGAGGTTGACACCTCTCTTCCCAACAAGGAAGTCGTGGATTGTGTGGGTGTGACAGGCACAGCTAGCTTCTGCTTGCCTGAGCAGTGTCAGAGCTCTGGGTGAGGCCAGCAGCCTGGAACAGGGGCTGAGATGCAGTGCGACCCTGGACGAGGACTTGACCTCTCTGGTGTTGAGGGTTGGAATGGAGAAAAGGGCGCACTGAGTTTAGTGTTTGGGAATCAAAGTGGTAGGTGCGAACAGCGTGGCCACAGGCAGGCCACAGGCTCACGACAGGAGTCGAGAATTTGAGTCTGAGTCCCCAAAGACACTCAGCCTACAGGTACAATGTTTCATATTCGTATCAATAAACGTACCGTACAAAACCCGTTCCCCGTCAGCCCTGGGCAGGTATGGGGTCCAAGGGCAGTAACACCCAGGGTCCTTGTCCCAAAGAGGAGGAGATTGCACAGTTGGAGAACAGCGCGAGGGTGGGGGGTGGGGGTGGGGGAGACCTGGGCGGGGCCAGGCAGCTGAGTTCTAATTCTGCCTTCTGGAGGGGGAACTTTGCAGCTGTGGGGTAATCCCCTGCCGCTGGTTTCACTTCGACCTGTAGAGGGGAAGTTGGGGTCTGCGGGGCGGGTCCCGCCCGGCCCCGAGTGTCCAGGCTAAATTCCTGGAAACAGCCCAGCGCAGTTCCTTCCTGCCCTGGCCCCAGGGATATGGCTTGAAAATCTCGGGGCACCCAGGTGGAGGCCCCGCAGCCTCTGTAAACACGGCAGTGCGGCTGGGAGGGACAGGGTGAAGGCAGGACAGGCGAATGGGGGTTTCTCAGCGGGCCGTGGGTGGGCCAGGCCCGGGGGCGCGCACCGGGTGGGCAAGGGTGACCGTGAGTGCATCGTTGTGCTGCACAAGCGACGCGTGCTGGTAGTGCAGCACCAGCTCCTTCAGGGACGCGTACAGGTTGTAGGGCTCTGCGAAGCCGAAGCCTGTGGCCGTGCGGTAGATGACGCAGTGCTTGGTATCGCCATCCACCCTGCGGGCCCAGACAGCAATTTGGAGGGGAGGTTATGCTGGCTCTCCATCCCTATCTGCCTCCACCCCCTCCTGGCTGGGTAGGCAGGGCCTGGCACACACTGGTGCTCAACGCACTCTCAGGGAACACCCCACCCGGACCCCAGCCAGGGACTCACACCACGGAGCATGCGTAACAGCCGCGCTGGCTGCTCTCCCGGATGAGGAAGGTCCCGTCCCTTTTGCCACTCAGCATCTCCTCTGCCTGTGTGCGGTTGATCTTGCCCACGTACCACGTGCGCTCCTCGTGGTGGGGGAGGGTGTCCTCATCCTCCATCAGTGAATACTGGCTGTGGGGTGAAGCAGGGAAGGGGCCCTGGTCACTCACCCACTACTGCCCAACACAAATGCCCTCCCCTTGATGAAGTCCTCCTTGCCCCTTGTGGGGCATCACTCACTCCTCAGTCTCGTTCTTGATTCCCAGCCACTCGTTGATCTTCCTCTGTCGGGCACCTTTCTGGGTGAGCCACCTGACAGGGAAGAAGTAGAGTGTGTGAAGGGGAAACTGAGGTGAGCTAGAGTGGATTCTCACTGCAGTATCTCTGGCTGCAGTAGGGGGCGTCAGGAACCTGTGGCTTCCCCAGCACCGAAGGGGAGGGGACAGCAATGGTGGGCAGGGGGCAGCGGTTCCTGGTGCCACTCACACAAGGTACTGGTCCCGGATCTTGCGTAGCTGCATGAGATCGGGTTTGAGGCTGTTCATGCGCTTGTCGATCTCTCGGTTGTCCGAGGCCTGCGCTCGCAGGTCCTGTTCCAGCTTTGTGCGACTCTCATGGATCTCAGCAATGCGCGACTTGAGTCGCTCTGAGTTCAGCAAGATCCTGTGGGGAGGGGCGTGGCAAACTCCTACACTTCCTCCAAAGCCCATTTCCACAAATCACCAACCTCCTTCATTGACCCTCCTCTCCCCCTGCACAATATCCCGGGAGTGGGCAGACCCACACACCTCTGCATCTCCTTCTCATTGCCCTCTCTCCGGAAGCGCTCCAAATACTCCTTGCTGCACTTTTCCTGCGTCTGGCCCTGTTCTTCGAAGATCTTGATGGTCTCATTGAAGGCCTCTATGGCTGTGCGCTTCATCTGAAGCTCCTGCGGATGGGGTCGGCCTCAGTAACTCCCAGAACTCCCTGAAAGGCCCTCAGTAGTAGTGAAGGAGGATTTTGCTCCGTTTCTTTCACAGAGAGCAACAGTATTCTAGTGCTGGCTACCGGCACTCAATGAACTCCTACTCAGCCTTCACACTTCTCTCCAAACCCACCCTTCCTTCATGTCCTTTTCTGATGACTCTGAGCACCACTGGGACGGAACGGCATCCAGCACGGGGCAGCAGTGGGCAGCCTGGCTCACCCCTCTGCACCACAGTCCCCCGTGTGTGGAGCCAGGTACCTGGGAAGTCCGTGTGTACTCCTCGTACAGCTGGTCGTACTCGCGGCTCTTATCCTGGTACTGCTGGTGGTAGACCTTGAGCTGCGCGCCCACAGCTTCTACACTGTCCTCCTTCACCACCTGGTCCTGCTGGTACTTGGACACAGGGTAGAGCAGGCGCGTGTCCAGCTTGGCGTTGTACTGGGCCAGCGACTCGTGGCGGTAGTGAGAGATGAGCTCTACCACAGAGCAGAAGGTGAGCGGCTCCGAGAAGCCGTAGTGACCGTCCCGGTGGAAGACTTTGATCAGCTTGTTGTTCCCGCCTTTCCTGCATGCGGGGCACGGGGTCAGCATCATAGGAGGCCCCAAACCCCTGGGCCCCCACAGCCTGGGCCCTGGCCCCACCTGAGGGTGAGCGTGTATTCTCCTTGGATCTTGCTGGATGCATCCCGGACCAAGAAGGTGCCATCAGGTGTGTCCCGGAGCCTCTCATTCACCTCTTCCCTGAGGGGGACATGGGCATGGAGCCACTGACTCATACTGTCCACCCCCCTCTTCCACCGCAGCAAAACTACCTGGAGATGTCTCCCCAGTACCACTCTGCATCCTGAAGCGAGGGTGGGTTTCCTCCATTGGCCAGGGCTGTGGGAGCCGGCTTTGCCTTAGAGGGCTTGGGTGGCAGTGCTGGGGACAGGGAAACATGCATGCGTTATGCACCAAGTACATATGGAATCGGGAACAGAGGCGGGGTGAGAGCACTGTCACCTGGGGGGGCAGCATCCTGCTCATCCACATGTTCCTGCAGCAGCCTCCCCAACAGCAGTCCTGGGAAGTCAGGCCCAAGCTCACTCCTAGGGACAAGTGGGGCGTCAAGGCCTGGAGTTATAGCTGTGCCCCACGTGTGCACAAACGTGGGGGACAGATGCAGAGGATAACAGCTGGCAGCTCCCTCACTCCAGCCCCCAGTCCCCACAAAGGGGTTCTTCTCGGCCCTGCCCATCCAGCTGGCGTCACACCCACAGCTCTGACCACGCCCACCAAGCCCACTCACCCATCAGTGTCACTCCCTGGCGGAGATGTGCGCAGTAACAGTGGCCCAAAGGCGCTAGCGAGCGAGTGGATGGCTGTGGGCTGTGCAGGAGCTCTACGGGCCATGCGGCCCAGGTGCTGCAGCAGGAACCGCAGTGTGAGTGCCTGGTGCAGCGGTAGTGTTGGGGGTTCCAGCACTGGCCCCACGGGCCCTGCAGCCTCTACAGGCAGAGAGCCGGCCAGGGACGGTCAGCCAGGCCAGTGACTACCCACCTACCTACCCATCACCGATCCCCACATCCCTCCCGGGTTGTACCCCGCAACGCCCGGTACGCCTCTGCTGCAGCCTCAGGAGTCACAACGGCTGTAGGCAATGCCAGCAGGAAGCCCTTAACAGCGTCACACAAAGTGGTGCGGTCCCACTGCTCCACGTCACTCAGGGACCAGTCTGCAGGCAAGGGCAAGGTGTCATAGTCCATCCTTCCCCTCAGCAGAGGGAAGCAAGCAGAAGTTCTTACCTGCCCGAGGTGCAGGCAGCTCCAGTCTACTGTAGCACTCACTGTCCAGCCCTGAAGGAAAGGGACCCATGAGACTGACGGACCAAGTCACATGGGGCCCAGGCCATCTCCCCACTGGGCATCACCCCTTCCCGTGCAGAGACCAGGATGGCCCCCGATGGGAATGCTGGGGCCACAGTCGGCCTGGACCTCACCTGCTTGCTCAACGGCCTCTATCAGCTTGACCAGAATGGGCGGAGCAGGCTCAGGTGGGGAGAACTGCTCTGCCAGGTCTGCCAGCGCGACACCTGGAGGGGGACAGGACATGAGCCCATGCCCGCTATACCTGTTGGACTCAGTGTGGGTGGCTGCACATGGTGGAGGCCCACTTGGGAACCTGGGGCTACAAGGAGGGCTCAATTAGTGGGAAATGACTTCTCAAGTTACCACAAGGAATTACAAGACCAGGAATAGTGCTCCCTCCCCCCCAAAAAAAGACGAGAGCAAGGCATGGGAGTAAACATCCAGCACTCAGGTATCAAAGGCAGGATGGCCAGTTCCTAGCCCGTCTGGGCTACACAGAACCTTTCTCCAAAAAAAAAAGGTTGTGGTAGAGGCAGTTTCTATACCAGGCTGGAACAGAGACACTAGAGCAGCCTTTTCTGCCACTTTAAATGCCTGGTCTCTAAAAGCTTCTATAGTTGGACCCATGTGGTTTCACGGTGGACTGTGACAGCCACTGAACTCTACTGTGACCACTGTGTAACCCGAGCACAGGGCTAACCCTCTCTGGGTTTAAACTTTGAAACAGCCAAACGGTAGTAATTTTTTTGTTTTAGGTTTTATTTTTGAGACACGATGGCCCTGAACTCACAAAGATATGCCTCCTAGAGTGCTGGGCATAGGGGCATGGGCCTACATGTCTGACTCTTTCTCCTGTTTTGGAGGAGGATCCTACTACGTAGCCCATGTGGGCCTCTTGCCTGGGTCCCCCAGTGATGGCACAGCAGGCACCCCCCACCTAGCTTCCTACCTTCTCCACCCTAGCCAAGCTGGGCCTCCCAGCCCAGCCCCCTCCCAGTAGCCTGGTTCCTTGCGGGGCCTTTTGTGTACAGGTGTCCCGCCTCAGCAAGGCTCTACCTGCCCCTACCATCTCAGTTGGCTCTGGCTCTCGGCAGGGACGCCCTGGCACACAGCAGAGGCAAGCCAGGGCCTGCGGGGCCTTTCTGAGAGGAGCTGGCCCAGCTCTATGGAAAATGAAAAAAAGAACAAACTCCCCAAAGCAGCAGGCAGGAGGGTGGAAAGGAGGCAGCAGCACCCTGCCTGCAGTGCAGGGGAGGAGGGGCATGGCAGCTCAAGACCCCAGTGCCAAACAGGGAGGCCCCGTGGGTAAAGGCCTTACCCTCTGGGAGACGCAGAGGAACGCTGAGGGAGCTGGCTGACCATTTCCAGGTGGTTCTTCAGGGTCTTTGCTGGTAGGGAAACTGAGGTTGCAGAGAGCCAACCTCAGCCCTGAAGGTTTGAGGGTGAGGTGGGGCATGTGAGGCGGCTGGACCTTGGCCAGCTGGGGAGGGAGGCGGCTGTTACTGGGGCAGCCACAGGCTCTGGCTGCAAGCCCAGATGGGCTGGGGCCCTGCTGCTCTCAGGGC
Source organism: Ondatra zibethicus (assembly GCA_004026605.1). Classification (NCBI taxonomy): domain Eukaryota; kingdom Metazoa; phylum Chordata; class Mammalia; order Rodentia; family Cricetidae; genus Ondatra; species Ondatra zibethicus. Next base: position 20,106 of record PVIU01004792.1, on the reverse strand, counting down.
CAGGCCTGGGCTCTGGGGACACCAGATGCTGCATGGCCCGAGCCAACCTCCCAGGCCTCAGCTGCGCTGCAGATCCACCCCGAGTGAGGGGCTCCAGCCAAACACTATTTGCATTGGACACAAGTTCTTGACAAGTAGCCCCAGAATGCTCCATGATCCTCCTGCCTCAGTCTCCCCAACGCTAGGATTCCTGGCATGTGCGACCATGCCTGGCTGCCTGAGTGTCTTCAGCAGGCTTGTGGGGTCCTTGCCTCCCACTGTGCTCCATGCCATGACCAGACTGGCCACCTTCTCTGGGAGTATGGCTGCTTTTGAGGCTCAGCAAAAGCAAGGTTAGAGGCGCCTATGGAGAACACTGCAGCTTGAAGGAGGCCTCTGCCTCTTCAGAACGCCCGCCCACTCTTCTCACGACCCCTTCTTCAGCCCTGAACCTGCCACAGGGCCTTTGCACTAGCTGTGCACACTGCCCGGAGGGCCCCCACCCTCAGCAACTCACCACCTGCTCACCAGGGTGACACATTCTCACTTCCTGAACAAGAAACCTGACCAGGACCTGTCTCCAGGGCTGAGCTCACAGACAGCCTGTCGTAATGGAGGCACTCCACACATAACTGCACGGCTCCCCATTCACCAGAGGAGACCTGCAGACCAGGCTGAAGGGCCAAAGGGACAGACTCCTTCCTGTTCCAAGGTGTCTGCTCACCTGACTCGGAGGGCCCATCCAAGGGCCTGGCAGGCAACGGACGGGGGCCTCGTGGGCGAGGTCCTGGTCGAGCCAGAGCGACGGGTCCTAGGAACTCCACATACGTTCCAGGGAAGTCCCCTCGCTGCCGGGTACGCTCATTGAAGCCAGGCATCCAGCCCACGTTGTGTGGGCAACGCTCCCCTCCATCCGCCACGCCCAGGGCTTGCAGGGCCACCCGGCTCACCACCAGCAGGTCTCCAGGCAATAGCTCCAGGTCCTCGGGCCGCTCCCGGCGGAATGGGTACACAGCCCTGTACTGGAAGCCCTCAGCGCCCGCCATAGCTGGGCCTGGTGGGGTCTGGACAGTCACGTGGCTCCCGGAGGCTCCCGAGGCCCCATGGGCTGGGGCAACCGGTGTGGTAGGCTCACAGACCTCTGCTTCAGAAGTCACAGGCGACCTCTGGGCCGCTCATGCCTCGCCGGTCATTACTAAAAGCCACTTGTCACAGAGTCCACCATTTAGTCACCTGTGCAAGGCTGTCTCTGGTGCTTTCTCAAATCACTCAGCTTGTGTCCCCCATGAGATGGCCAGGCTGGGGCAGGTAGATCACGCTGTCATGAGCTGAGCCGTGGGTGCCCAAGCTTGCTAGCTCTTCAGGGTATGTCTGACAGCAGATGAGGAAACCCAGACCACAGGCTGCTACCATGCTCAGCCAGGGATGCCAGCCTAGAGGACATGGACGAGGCAGAGTAAGCCCTGCCAGAATGTTCCAGCGACCTTGGGCTGGCTCTGCTCCACTCTGAGTACCAGTTCCACCATATGTACAGGGTACACTAACTGGCGTCCTTCAGGGTTGCCGGGAGCCGAATGCTTCTCTGTTCCCACTAGGGATGGGGAAACTAAGGTTTGGAGCTCTCTGGAAGACTCCATTGGTCAGAAGGTAGCTAAGGTTAAACCACAGATGTACCCAAGCTCAAGATAAAGGTAGGGATAAAGGTACTGACCACGTGGCCTCTAAGACTCAGTGCAGGAATGGTGCCCTGGGGGCTAATGAGAAAATCTGGGGGACCCCAAGAAGGGGTTGAGCCAGTAGAGCAGTGGACATGGCCTAGCAGAGCTGAGGCCTGGGTGGGTGTCCAAGGAAGCAGAAGCCCCAGTTCCTTGCAGGGGAGGGATAGCAGGGTGCAAGGGTGTCCCAGCTTGCCTTATTCTGGGCCTTCTAGTGATGCAAGAGAGGGGAGGTGTCAAGAACCGTTGGCACCTTACTGCCACAGTGGGATGGGGACAGGAGCTGGACACCACCATGGTGTTGCAGGGTGGTGCTGCTCCCCAGCTGTCCTAGAATGGGTCCCCATTCCAGCCTGCAGTTCGGTCCTCTGTGCATTCTCCTGGGGGGCTGAGAGTGACAGGTCCTCATATGGGGACAACGCAGTCCATGGACAGACTAATCCCTGCAAAGGCCTGATGGTGGAAGTCGCCTGTCTAGGATGCACAGTGGCTTTCAGAAAAGCACCATCCAATAGGCACCTTTCGTGCCAAGTGGAGGGTCTGGGCATCGTCCCCAAATCTTGGGGACCAGGGGTAGGTGTCCTAGCGGGGGTTCAGGGCTTCATGGCCCCTTGCGGCCTGCATGCTATATAGGTAGGGAAACTGAGGGTCGGAGAGGCCTCTCCTAAGGGAGCCTCCCGTCCGCCCCCGAGCCGTGCACGTCTGCACACGCGGAGGGGGAGGGAGTGTACCGCGGAACCCCTAATGCAAAGGTGGGGCCCAGGGTGTACGCATACTCTGCGTGCTCACGCACAAGAGGGGCTAGATCCTCGTGCACCCCGAAGCCCCCCGGACACCGGAAGTGGCCGGACCCCGGGTCGTGCCCCGAAGTTCCCCCCGCCCCGCTGCGGGCGGGGACCTCCCGGCCTTGGAGACCCCGTCTCCGTACCGCAGGCTACATCGCTCCACTAGTTCGGAACCCGGTTCCACGCGCCCCCCACGCTCCTCGTGTCCCCGCCGCCATCGACTCACCCAGTCACGGCCGCCGTCGCTACCACCACCGCCGCCGCCGCCGCAGCCGCGGGATCCCTGCGTCAGCCGCCGTCGCCGCGGTTCCAAGTCGCCGGGCCCGCCCCCCGGGCGGAAATAGCCGAGCACATTCGGGACGGGAGGGCGGTCCTTCTCCCACCTCATACCGAGGTGGAGCCCGAAGACCGAGGCACGCGGGTATGCTTCCGGAAACAGCCGAACGTACTCCCGCGGGAATGGTCGGCTGCCGTTTGCCACGAGACAGCCGAGGGTGGCCGGAAACGCCCGAGAGCGACCGAGTCGGGAGAGCGTTCTAGGGACTGCTAGGCTAGTAGGGAGGCGGACGAGGGAATACGGAAACACTCGAAAGCAAGAGGGTCGGAAACGCTTTCGCTTGAAAATTGGACTCGGCAGGCCTCGGAAGATCAAAGCGCGTCCGAGAACAGCCAGACGCAGCCCGGCAGGGACAGCGAGCGCTCGCTCCGAAGCTGGAGGACCGGACTCAGCTGTACTGAGACACCTGAGCCATTCCGAAGAGCCGAACGTATGACAGCGGGTTTGTTCTTTACGAAGTTGTGAAGCTGCAACACCGCGGAGCGTATCTGGAAAGAACCGAACGGCCTCAAATACAAGTCTTGGGAGTTGACACTCAGGGGATACCGACGGCTTCCGGAAGTTGCCGAAGCAGTCCGGGTCTACCGGACGAGTTAGGCGGACAGTGGAAGGAGTGAAAGGCGAAGGCGCTCTCATGGCAACCCTCGGCGTCCGGAAACAGCCGAAGTGTCTGCAACTCAACACACGCGAGAACGCGGTGGCCCAAAGCCCGGAAGCACGGTTGTTTCCGGAAATAGCGGCAGGCGCTGGCTGTTGGCTAAGAGCGATTATTTGCAGGAGCACCGGAAGTAGCCGAGCTTGTTCGCCTTATTTCGGAGGGAGTACGTTTCTAGCTCAGCCCAAAGACCAGGGTAGAAAATAGAGGCAGGGCATTGCAGCGAGGTTTCAGCGGTTAAGGGTGCTCGCTGCTCTTTCAGAGTACCCGGTCTCAGTTCCCTACACCCTTGTAAATACCAGCCGCTTGTAATTGGAGGACCCAACGCCCTCTTCTAGGGTTTCTGGGACTGGGATTTGCACGCAAATGGTGCACATATAAATTAAATATTCTTTAAGAGAAAATATAGACAGATGAACTTACTTGCTAATTGAACAATTAAATTACATTTTTTGGAAATAGTCTTCTCACTGTGTAGACTATGCTAGAATTAGAGGCGAATGCTACCACGCTGGGGTTTTTTTGTTTGTTTGTTTTTCTTTAACTTTTTGTTATGTTTTGTTTTCCGAGATAGAGCTTATCTGTGTAGCTCTGGCTGTCCTGAAACTCGCCCTGTAGACCAGGCTGGCCTCGAACTCAGAGATCCGCCAGCCTCTGCCTCCCGAGTGCTGGGGTTAAAGGTGCGCGCCACCACCACCCAGCTTTGTTTTCTTTTTTTTTGTTGTTGTTGTTCCCATTTTTATCTTGTGCCTGGGCGTTTTGCTTGCATGCGTGTCTGTGCACCATGAGTACCTGGTGCCAGTAGAAGTAAGAAGAGGGCATTAGATACTCCGGAACTGGACTTACAGATGGCTAGCTGTGAGCTACCATGTGGGTGATAGGAATCAAACTGTGTCCTTTGGAAGAGCAGCCATGTGCTTTTAGCCACCCAGCTATCTATTGCTTCAGCTCTTACCTTTTGAGGCAGTCTTGTTATAAGCTCAGGCTGCGTTTGAGCCTTGACCCTCATGATTCAGTCACCCGTGTCTTACAGGTCTATATTGTCATGCCTGGAAACACTTTATTTTGTTTAGTTTTATCTTAGAGATGGGATTTTTGCCCCATTGTTCTGGCTGGTCCGGGGCCCAGTCTTCTAGATGGCTGGGATGCAGCTTGGCTTGGATTAAGTGCTTAAGCAGACTCCTGCAAAACCACCTCAGATACTGAGCCAACAGTTTTCCCTATCCCCTGCCTGCTTACTCACAAAAGCACATACAAGGGCTTGATGTCTTCGCGGGCTTTTATTCAATGCCAGCTCCAAAATGGATGGAGGGCTAGTCATGCACAGCCTTGGGCTCCCCTTCAGCAGGCAGTGCTGGCTGGGAGTCAGAGAGGGTGCAGAGCAGGTTTGAGTGCCTAGAAATCCCCTCGCCCCTCAAAGTGGGCAGAGCTGCATCGCTGGCTGGATCGCACAGCATCATGGGAGATAACCTGAGCTCTCCCATGACCAAGCTGACAGCAGGGCCAGGAATCTCACTCGGCCACTGTGGGACTCTGAGACCTCAGCTGCTTGGATCACACAGAGCTGGGGGGATTCAGGAGCACTCAGTGCTTGAGTCACTGGGGTTAGTCTTATAAACACAGCAGCCCAGGCACAGAATGGGAAAGACATTCCCCCAGAACCACACAGCAAAGCTGAAGTCAGCTCAGGCCTGACTGGCAGGAAGATCACACAGTCCCAGCTCACCATGGTGGGACTGCCCACATAGACAGGGTTTTGTGGTGGTGGGTCAGCCATGGTCCTCAGATGCTAGGCAAGTGCTGTTCCAGCCCTGCAGGAACACTTCTCTCCAGCTTGATGGTTGCCAGTTACTTTCTCTAGAGTGCACAGGCTGTTTCACCTCAATCTAGAGAACTAGTCACCATTCAGCCCCCTGTTCCCACACTTGCTCTAAGCTGAAGCATGCAGGATCTGAGGCAGATGTGGCCTGACAGTCTGAGTGAGGCTGGTTGCTCACAGGAAGAATGCAGTCCACAAGGACCCGGCTGTCACCTTTCAGCCTCCCTAGCTCTGGGGTCACAAGCATGCGTCCTGTCTGGTCCAGACTGGGCCAGGACAGGCCTGTGTGCCCTGGAGTGGGTCTTGGGTTGGGACTGAGAAGGGCACACAAACAACATACACCGATACTTGGACAAACTAGAAAACACAGTTGCCCAGAGTGCTCTGTCTTGGCCCACAGAACAGGCTCTGCAGGCTGCACAGCGGCCTCCGCCAGGGCGGCCAGCTTGGCTATTGCTTATAAAAAGTAATAAATTAGTAGGAGGGCTTGCTATTTACAAGTCACAGGCACCCCCACCCCAGTTCACCCTCCTGGCATGTGTCCCCGACTGATGGCCGCACCCCATGCAGGCCTTTGTGGAAATGACAACTCCGTGAGGAACTGCAGCAGGGGTGGTGGTCAGTCTTTCACAGCTGGCCCTGGGGTTCCAGGAGAGGCCTCTGCACCCTGAACAGCGATCGTGGGCACGGCCCGAGGCGTTCCTGGCTCCTCCTGCACAGCCTCCTGCTTTTTGAAGGAGTCCCGGCGCTCAGAGAGGTGCAGCCTCCTCATGACAACCAGCTCGGCCTCGGACCCGCGGCCACGCCGGCTTCCATCCCCATCCGGCCGTTCAGTGGTGCCCAGGCCCAGCTTGTCGGCCGACTGACCCCTGCGGAGCCTAGGGGACCGTGCAGGTACGGGAATGTGCCCCGGTAGTGGCGATGGCGAGCGTGGTGGGGGTGTGGCCACTGGCGGGCAGGCCAGTGGGGATGGTGGGATACTGCTGGTGGATTTGCGGCGGCCGCTCTTTTGACGAGGTGGCCCGAGCTTGGCCGCCAGGCCATGTAGTGAGCTGGGACGGGTGTGGCCAGTGGCAGGAGAGGCAGGGCTGCTGGAACTTGGGGAAACACTGGGTGGGGATGTTGTGTCTGTGGGCAACAGGAACTGGTCAGTGTCCCCCTCCTGGTGGTGGAGCCTGGACTAACAAACTAATGGGAGCCTATGACCTCCACTGTTACTATTTCTACTCCTCCATCAAAGTCAGGCCTCCTCCTAGAAGCCTTCTCTGTCTCCTCTTAACCCTAACCCTGGCCCTTCCTTAAAGCTGTGTCTGACCTTAAATACTGCGGACCATCAGCATGAGGCCATTATGCCATCCCCTCAGCTCAAGAGCACATCTGGGCCCCCTGCTGATTCCTATTACACATATGCATATATATATATATTCATATTCTGATGCAGCGTCTCATGAAGCCGAAGCTAGGCTGGGATTTGCTATGTAGACCAGAATGACCTGGAACTCTTCATCTGGGATGAAGGATACTAGCTACCAAGCCGCTGTTACATCTGCCTTATAAACTGCCACCCTGGCTGTAAGCGCACCCACCTGTGGGGGCGTCCGGCGCAGGGCTGCGGCAGGGCGTGGTGGGGCTGGGGGACAGGCTGTGAGTGGGCGATCCAGGGAGGCTCTCGCTGGAGGACAGGGAGTGGTGGAGGCCTGAGGAGAAGCTACGGCTGGTGTGGAGCACAGAAGACGGCTTGGAGATCTTCTTAAACAGAGACTTCCGCCTGGGGACATGCATGGTGACAGTGAGGGAGGCCAGGGAGGCTGAGAAAGCTGGGGCCCCACTGCCCGCTCGGCTCACCGATCCTGGGTCTCGCGTCGGCGGCTGCGCTTGCTCCTGCGGGCCATGCGGCCCTTGGTCACGTTCTTCCGCGCAGGCCCCACCTTGATGGAGGTGTTCTCCAGGGCGGTGGTACGTAGGGAAATCTTATTACCGCTCTGCAGGAGGGGAAACCAGTCATCAGACAGCGAGAACCTCCTGGGGACGGGTACCTGCGGCTGCAAAAGCCCCGTGGGGTGTGGCGCTGCTGCCCAGGTGCAAAGCAGTCACACGCTTGGGCGAGGGACCCATGGGTCGCACCTTCAGCAGCAGCTCCACCACGTCCATGTGCACCAGGCCCAGGACCGACTCCCCGTTGATGTGCGTGATGAGGTCACCGGCGCGCAGCCCTGCCTCCTGTGCAGGACTGCCCTCCTCCACGCTCTGCAGACACAGTACAAGGGGTCAGGCACCCCAAGCTGCACCCGCAGGCCCCTGTGGAACCCGAGCCTAGTGCTATTAAGCCAAGGCCTCAGTTTCTCCTAGTTATAGAGTAGGGCGGGGTTCACTCAGGGACAGAGAGACAGCTGGGACCCACAATGGGGTTCTGGAGGGGTTTGTCAAGAATCAAGCTACGTCAGTAGGATGCAGACTCACCCATACCACATGGTGCACTGTGTACACATCGCTGTCGCCCATGTAGACGCGAATGGCGCGCAGGCTGAAGCCGTACTTCTTGCCTGAGCTGTGGATGACGATGGGGGGCCGCAGGCTGCCACACACGGGTGATGGGTCCCGGCTGGGTGAGGAGTCTCGGGAGGAGGGGTTGGAGGACAGCGAGCGTGGCGAGAGGGGACTCATGAGGGGACCGCCACTTCCATCGTCTGTGGGGGGCAGCAGGGACACTGTGCGTGGGGCTCTAGCCTTTTCCCACGGGGGTTACACGCCCCCAACCTGGAGCCAGTGCACAAGCCCTGTTCCAGAACTACCTCCCCACCCCAGCACGGCGGCAAGGGTTGGACACATTACCTGCAGTGATGATGAGGGACAGGGCAGATACAGAGGCCGACTTGGGCACTCGGCCCCCACCCCCGCCAGAGGCAGGGGAGGCCCGGGGCTTCTCAGGCCCGGGGTCTCTTGAGCCTCCAAGGCGGCGGCCTCTGCCAGCATCAAGGGGCCGAGGAGACGAGTGTCGGGCGCCGGTACTGTTACTTCGAAGGCGGGCGTGGCTGAGGACAGCTGTATCAGCTGAGGGGACAAATGGGGTGAGCCTGACCCCTCTTCATCTCACCTCCCAACTGTGTGAAGCTAGACGGCAGCTTCTAGTAGTATGGGTCCTGTCTTAACTATATATAAAAGCATGATTTCTGGAGAAACTTCTATTCCTGTTTCAAAATCCATCTCAAATAGCCCCCAGTCTGGAAAACTTTGCTGAGGTCCACCTACCAGAAAGATTGCAGGGCTTGGGTGTCACTGGGGTAGTCGGGGGTGGGGGGTCAGACTCCCCCAGAATGAAGACAGGCTTCTTGGGGTCAGCAAGCCCTGCACTTGCTCCCTCATCTTCAGATGAGAAGGCAAATTTGGGCATCGTGTCCAGGCTGATGGTGCTTAGGAGAGACGGGCTGGGACCCCGGTCAGATAGAGAGGAGGAGGCACATGTCCAGGACCGCAGCCTGTTTAATGGAGAAGCCCATGCCACTGAGGCACACTTGGAGAATTCCTACTCAACGCTAAAAACCCAGTTTCCAGTTCCTACCCTCTAGCCAACACTGCCTCTGTTAAGTCTGAAATGCAAAGGATGAATGCAGTTGCTAGCCAAGTGCACACTGGGTAGAAGGGGCCATGGAAACCAGGGCTAAGCTGTGCTATGGAACACAGCAGTGTTATGGACCAAGGCATGGGCCAACATTTCATTCTTTTCTACTGGGCCAACAGGAAGCTCCTGCGACGTCAGATCTTGTTATCTGATTCTCCCTAGCTCCTTAGCCCACCTACCGGAGGTCAGTGCTCAGTCGGCGGCTGCTGTCTCCTTCGATGCTCCGCTCCCAGCCTTCCTCCCGGTCCTCACTGAAGCTCCTTTCGGCTAAGGTGGGGTTAGGCTGCACAGCCAGGAACTCGGAACTGCTGTAAACCTGTGAGGTGTTTTTTTTTTGTTTTTTTTTTTTAGTGGCAATAATAGGGGGAACTGGTGGCACACACCTGTCACCCCAGCACTGGGGAGGCTGTGGCAGGAGGGTAGGCAGCAGAGTGAGACCCTGTCTCAGAACACCAACCAAACAAGACAGACACGTTGACAGACTCAGGAACATAGGTTTCTGCTGGCTAGCCCCACCTTGCTGAAGCGGTGGGAACAGGAGGAAAACTGGGGGATCTCTGTGGAAGACTCCTCGTCATTGGTCTCATCGTCCTCAGAGCCCAAGTGGCGGTACCGTTCAGAGCGCGCTGTGGGAGTGAAGGGAGAAGCTGGGGCAGCCGGGGACACCCTGAGCAGCCCAGGGATGGGCTGTAATGCTCAGACAGGAAGAAGGTCCAGCCAGCACAGGGACCTGAGCTGGAACCTGCCAGGCATCTCCAACCTCAGAGCAGATCCTACTGTGTCCCCAAAAGCTGTGTGTTCACAGCTAGGACTTCATGCATCTAAAATGTGGCATGCCAACACTGAGCTGCATTCAAGAGGAGACAGACAGGACCTTGACAAGCAATAAGTCCTGGGGGGGGGGCGCAAAGACACCGTGCACAGGGTGTGAGGCACTGGTCTGCATCCCCAAGCTACTTACTGTCAAAGTAGCTGGTGTCATCCTCAGCTTCAAGTTGTGGGACAAACTCCGCCTTGTGTCTCAGAAGCCCTGCCCAGTCCAGGGCCAGGAAGAAAGGATGCTGCTTCACCTCATGGGTGCCCCCTGTAGACATGCAGGCTCAGGCCTGTGTGACCCCCAGTCCCTGTCTCCCTCTCCACTGGATGGGGCCAGAACAGACCCAGTTACTTCCTTCAGAGTCTTATACATGTTTCTAGTTAGTTTCTATGTGCTCTGTCCTGGTGCGCAGCCCCGCCCCCACTGCCACAGGCTCACCAGTTCCCAGCCTGTCCATGGGGCTCTGGCGCAGAAGCCTCGTGATGAGATCCTGGGCATCGGCGGGTAGTGCCTCATCTCCCTCTGGCCACATGATCTCATCTGAGAAAGGTGGGAGGAATCACAGGATGCTCTTTCTAGAACCTTCTAACAAGTCCCTCCAAGTGCTGTTAGCACTGTGGTCTGTTAGTACTGTGGTCAGTCCCCCTCCCGGTATGAGAGCCTTTTGTTTTTAAAGATTTATTTATTGTGTATACAACATTCAGCCTCCATGTATGCCACCAGATGTCATTACATATGGCTGTGAGCCACCATGTGGTTGCTGGGAATCAAACTCAGGACCCCTGGGAGAGCAGTCAGTGATCTTAACCTCTGAGCCACCTCTCCAGGCCCCAGAGCCTTCGTTTAAGATGTACTACAGACAGGGCGGTGGTGCACACCTTTAATCCCAGCACTTGAGAGGCAGAGGCAGGAGGATCTCTGTGAGTTTGAGGCTAACAAGATCTGCATGAGCGAGTTCCAGGACAGCCAAGGCTGTTACACAGAGAAACCCTGTCTCAAAAAAAAAAAAATAAAAAAAAAAGACATACCACTGACCACCTGTCCAAATAGCTCCTCAGGCGTGTCCCCGAAGAATGGCACACAGCCCACCAGGAACTCATACAGGATGACACCCATAGCCCACCAGTCCACTGGCTTCCCATAGCCCTGGCGGAAGATCACCTCCGGTGCGATGTATTCGGGCGTTCCACACACCTGTACAGAATGGGGAAGTGGGCCAGTCTGGGGCAGTTTGGGGAGATAGGGTTTCTCAGTCTTGCCCCTGGGTCAGGTCGCACCTGTTTGTCCACAAACTCTCGGGCATCCTTCTCGATGTGACCTTCATACAGGTTGGTGGCCATGCTCATGAGGCCGATCTTGGACAGGCCAAAGTCCGTCAGCTTGATGTGGCCAAGGGAGGTGATGAGCAGGCTGTGGGCAGGGCCAGGCCACTCAGGCTGGATGGTTGCCAGGACTGGCTGAAGTCCCCACTGTACACACTGTTTTAGTTTTCCTTTGAGACTGGTTCTCACGAGGTAGCTCAGGCTAGCCCTAAGCTCCTGAACCCCTGCTACAGTCTCCTAAGTACTAGGACGAGAGCTGTGTGGCACCATGTCCCGCTGTGACCTTTATTTTATGCACTGTGCAAATGCATCTCCTGCTTAGAACTACAACCCCTGAGGCTCATTTTCTGTATACACGGCTCTTCATTCATGTGGTTCCTCTGCATGTCTGGGCTACATGAATAAGCACATGTCTGTAACTACTGTGTCAGCTACACAGAACATCAAGCACTAAGATAGAAGCAGGTGCCAAACATATCAGCTGAGCCAAGTGCAAACACCAGGCTCTGAACACTTCTGCTCACAGCTCCACTGAGTAAATAGCTGAGACACCAACACTTCCTGCTTCACATACAGATGGCACTGAGTGACCCTTACCTCTGCACAGAGCAGGTGCTCAATGTGTGCATCTACCCTGCCTTTCTATCAGCAGGGTCTCTTTGAAGCTAAGGTTTAGTTAAGCAGCCCCTGAGGCCCCAACTCACCCCTAATGACGCAGCCCAGCTCAGAGCCCCGCCCTAAGCCCCGCCCCAGCAGCACTCAGCCCTGCCCCGGGATACTCACTTGTCAGGCTTGAGGTCGCGATGCACGATACCGTAGTTGTGCAGATACTCCAGCGCCAGCACCGTCTCCGCGAAGTACATGCGCGCCATGTCCACAGGCAATGGGCCCATGTTCTTCAGGAGTGTGGCGCAGTCACCGCCTGCACCAGGGACTTGGGTCAGGCTTGGGACCCGCCCAGGCTGCTTAAGTCATCATGGGGCGGGGTTTCCAGGCTCAGCACTGCAGGGTTGAGCTCTGTTAAGGCCCTCTGCACACAGCTGGTGCCTAACTGCCTGCTCTTTCCCGCCAGTGGTCTTCTTACCTGCTAACGCTCCCCTCCCCGCCTTGCCGCCATCCTGAACCCTCCAGGACCACACTCATTCCTCTCTGGATCCCGGCAGTTGTGCACAGGGGTGGGAATGTGTGGGGGACACAGCAGCTTGTGGGCCGCACCTTCCACATACTCCATGACCATGCAGAGGTGGCGGCGAGTCTCAAAGGAGCAGAACATGCCGACCACGAAGGGGTTCTCAGCGAAGGTGAGGATGTCGCGCTCCACGAACACCTGCTGGATCTGGTTGCGCAGGATCAGATTCTGCTTGTTGATCTTCTTGATGGCGAAGCGCTGCCGCGTGTCCCGGTGGCGCACCAGGTAGACGGCCCTGTGCACAGGAGCCAGAAGCTGAGCAGCTATGGTACCAAAGCCCACGCCACACCAGCAGACCCAGGACTCACCCATAGGCTCCATTGCTGATGAGCTTGACAGTCTCAAAGTCGCTCTCACACGGCTTCCTCCGGGATGAACCACCCAGGCCACGGCTCTACACAAGGGGTGAGCTCAGGGTCACCCACTGCAAAGCTGTCCCCAAGTCTAAGGGGCTGTCTCACTGACCGCTGTTACTTCCTCTCTGTCCAAACTTGTCAAACCAGTGTGCAAGTTTTTTAGTTTTTTTTTTCTTTTTTTTTTTCTTTCTTTCTTTTTTGTGACAGGGTTTCTCTGTAGTTTTAGAGCCTGTCCTGGAACTCACTCTGTAGACCAGGCTGGCCTCAAACTCACAGAGATCTGCCTCCCTAGTGCTGGGATTAAAGGTGAGCGCCACCACCACCCGGCTACATTTTTTTCTTAAACAGAGCCTGCTTCCTGGCAAACTCATACACATGCTTCAAGACCCACCTTTTCAGTGCCCTTCCCAGCTCAGCCCATGTGTGGGAAACCTCTATGATGGGGCAGTCCCACCACAGCCACACCCCCAAAATCACACCTGTTTGTTAAACATACACTTCAAACTCACCCCCTCTTCCAGCCACTCAGGAAAAGGTAAAACACGACTACCTCAGCTCCTAACTCACCTCAGGGCACCCAGGAGCTGGGGACTGGTCTTCAGTAAGGTCATTCAGGGGCTGGATCTCTGTCAAAAAAGGTAAAAGATTGGGCCCTTAGTGCTCCAGATGTTCCTATATTAGAGGAGCCCCCAGTATTTCCTGCTCCGGGAATTGGCAGTCAGCAGGCCCTAGCTAGTCTCGGTGCGCATTACCCCATGGGAGCCACAGGGAGCCCCCTCACCTTCCAGAGGGTCCTTGGCCAGGCCCAGCTGGCGGATGATGTAGCGTGGCAGATCAGTCTTCACTCCCTGGTCCTCGCGGGCCTGGCCTTCTGCAGCCTCCAGCAGATGGTAGAACTCCTCAGGGTCGAACTCCTGCACAGAAGAGGCCGTGAGCACCCCCTCACCACACTCTCAGGGGTCCCCGAGCCCCAGGACTGCCGCGGTGGCTCACCAGGCACTCGAGCAGCCGCGCTGGCCTGGAGATGATGATGAGCAGCTTGCGGACCAGCTGAACGATGAAGCCCACTTCTGTGCTGTCAGACCGCTCGTGAGCCTGCGGGCGGGCGGGTACACCTGATGAGGCCCCGCCCACAACTGGGCGGAGCGCACCCACATTCCGATAGGGAGCTTCTGGGGTTCTACCACCTGCCGGGCCCCGCCCCAACGCACATCCTGCAGCAGCCGTTCCAGCTTGTCCTGCATCTCCAGGAAATAGCGGGAGGTGACCAGGGCCTCGCCCGACTTGGCTAGGCAGTCCCGTGCCAGCTCCACAATCTGGTGGTGGATGAAGCCCAGGACACCGTCTGCCAGGGCCAGGCGGTTGTCAGGAGCAAATGCCGCCAGGAAGTCCTGCAGCCGACCCTCCATCTGTGCAGTGGCCTGCGGAAGGGTGGGGGTGAATGGCAGGAGCAGAGTCGGGGTGGGGAGAAAAGGACGAGTGGACCAAATGGGGGCAGGGCCAGTCGGGGGCGGGGCCGTAGTCAGACAGGCAAAGGATTAGAGGGTGTGACAGGGTGGCTGAAAGACAGTGTGGGGCTGGTGGGGACTGGGGTGTAGTGGCTGACAGCAGTGAGACAGGTCAGTCAGTGATCAGGGCTGGGGTGACCCACAGGAGAGGCATGGCCTTGTCGGTGGGCGGGGTTCTGATTTGTGATAGGGGCGGGCCTGACTAGTGGACCAGGTTGGCAGAGAGGCTTGCAGCACACCTTGGGGAAGCGCTCCCGGTACACGTGGTTCATCATCACAATCTCGTTGTCGAAGGTTCCAGATGTGCGTCCAGGGCTGAAAGCATGACACGGGGGTGAGGGACACCAAGGGGCCCTGACGCGTGGAAGGGCCATAACCCAAGCCTACCTGAGGCTGCGTGAGCGTGGGCGCAAGCGCGGAGAGCGGCCTCCATCTTCTTCCACCACGCTCTCTGAGCTGCGGAAGTGCTTGGACAGGAAGCGCAGCTCGTCTGCTGTGGGCTGGAAGGGGAGCTGGTGCAGACGCTCCCGGGAAGACGAGCTTGACTGGTGCAAAGAAGGTGAGGGTCATGGCTGGACTCAGCACCCCAGGATCGAGCCCTGCCAAGGACCGCTGAAGGCTCCAGCCCACTGCGAACCTTCCTGGCTTAGAGTGGGAGACCCACATGCCACGCCACAAAAGGGCGTGTGTCCGCCCAGTCTACCCCCATCCACCTGCCCAGGGCAGCTGTCAGTACCGACACGGTGGAGCTGGGAGTGTTGGTTCCATAGCCGGAGGACGGGAGAGAAGCAAGTGACCATCTTCTGCCATCAGCCCTGGAGAGGGACAGGGGCAGATGGAAAGACAGCCGGGTGGGCATTTGCAGCAGGCTGTGCTGGCGGATTCCCATTTTCTGGATCAAGGAGCCAGCAGGCAGCCAGGTCCAGGGTACGTGTCCTCCAGGAAGCCCTCCCTTCCTGATGCATGTGCCACCTAGGCTTTGGCTTGTCAGTTGCTGTTTGGAGGGGATCCAGCCCCCAACAACCCAAGGACACTCCAAAGGAGAGGCTTCAGCCCCCAGACACAGGGTGCTTGCTCAATACTTGTTGGTGAAATTGAAGGCCATGGGCACACATGTCAGCTATTGGTTAGTGAACAGCAAGGCTGGCAGTGAGTTAGCGATTTCTGAGTAGGCTGCAGCCCCCTGTCCTTCACAGGACTCTGAATTACCTGTCACCATGAGAGAGGTGGCTATGGAGGGCCATGTGTTTGCCAGGACAGAAGCCACAGGGAGAGACCACCAGAACCGGGCAGGAAGGGGTCAAAAGAGGGGGAAAAATCAATGAGGGGCAGGTCTGGCTCTGTGAGGGCACAGCTCTGTGATGAGGGCAGGACACTCACCTCCGGGCAAAGGGGAAGCTGATGGCTGCTGCAGCCGAGAAGTTCCGAGGACTGTCCAAGGGGCTGTTACCTGCTGATGGGAGGTGGGGACTGAGTCAGGGTGGAGCTAGGACACAGGACCCAGCCACCTGCCTGGATCTCCCCACTCACCCGTTGGGACAGACAGCGGTGACAGAGGCCTGGAGACAGTGGGTGAGGGTGTCCCCACAACTAGGCTCTTTCGGTTGCCACTGCGGCAGCTGTGGAGGGAATGACAGGTTAGATGGCAACCTTGAGGGAGCAGGGACCAATGCGGTGCACCCAGCTGCGAGTGCGCTCAGGATGGCTGCAAGTTGGGTGAGACCGGCCACTGCCGCTCCTGTGTAGGTTCTTTTAAGGGTTTTTAGCAGGGGTTCTAAGACCCACTGGGTTCACCCCTAAGCAAACATCCCTTTTTTGTTTGTCAAAATGGGACAGCCCTGGCTGTCCTCGAATGCGCTCTGTAGACCAGGCTGGCCTCTAACTCACAGAGATCCATCGTCCTGCCTCTGCCTCCTTGAATGTTGGGATTAAAGGTGTGTGCCAACTTGCCCGGCTCAAACATCTCTTCTTATTTTTGAGTCAGAGTCTCACTCAGCAAAGGCTGGCCTTGGGACTCAGAGGGTGACCCAATGGCTGACACCCTGGGACGACACATTGGACATGGCCTGTCGATCTCCTTCCATCCTCAGTCCACGGATGACATGGTGGGAAGCCCATCCAGTTTCATGGGGACACTGGCACATGACCAGGACAAACTGACCATGCACCTTACACCATGACCCCTGCCAGGCACTCTGAAAGTCAGGCGGTGGAGACAGGTCATGCTCTTGAGCCATGGCTGTGGGAAGCAGGTACCTCTCTGTCCCTAAAGCTGCTATTCCCACCTTCCCAAGATCCCAAAGAGCTAACTACTTCCTGATTTGGTGGCACACTCCCTTAATCCCAAATTCTCTCTGCATTATAGGCCAGCGTGGGCTACATACAAACAACAAAAAGCTAATTTGATCCAATGAAAAGAGCCAAAGTCAGCATTGTGACTCTCAGGCTGGATTGTCCATGTTTTAACTTCTGCCCAACTCTTCTCTCCTCTGATGCCATGTCCCTTTGGGCCACCCGTACTGACCCCCAGCCCAGGCCTCTGGCCCCTTCTGCCGACTGGGCCCTGAGCCTCGCCTCCACGTCTGCAGAGCTGAAGACACTAGGTTCCTGCCCTCCTCCCAGCCCCCTACAGTCACCCAGCAACAGCAGCTCTGACAGACGAAGGAGAGCAGCCCACACAGCCCTCCACCAACGCAGCTCTGCAGAAGTGTCAGAGAGGGAGCAACAGGCGGGGGCCTTAAGGAGGCAGGGAGGATTTTGGGTGATGAGGGGCACAGCTTGCAGGTTGAGCGGCAGCAGTGTGGCAGGGAGTTGGGCCCAGCTTGGATGCTGATGTGGGAGCCTCTGTTTCCCCATCGGGACACCCAGAAGGTTCACAGAACCATCACACCCTGTGAAAACAGCCTTAGAGGGACACAGGCTCTCAGAGCCTGCTGCAGGAGGCCCCACCCCCAGACTCAGCTAAGCCACAGGTGTGGAACTCGGCAGTAGTAATCGGCCCTGAGTTGGGGGACCCACCAACTGTGCCTGCTCCTCACACAGGGAAGAAGGGCTGCGGATATCAAAAGTGGGAGGAATTGCCCCCTAGGCTGAGGTGTGGGTGCAGAAGAGGAACCCAAAGGTCCCTGCAGGACTTCCTGCGCACCCCCCCTTGCACACGACACACAGACAGCCACACCCTCTCTGCCTCCAGCTGCCCCCACGTCCTGCAAGGAGGCCAATGAGATTGGTTGGCTCCTCTCCCTCATGCTTACAGGCCATGCCTTGAAAACAACCATATTGTACACCTCAGAGAAGCTGGGATCCTGGGATCATCCCACCTGCGCACACATTAAAGGACTGTTTCACAGCTCCTTGTATGCCAGTTCTAATAGGCCAAGCAGGGCACCATAGTATCTCCGGGAACAACCGAGCTTTGGATTCAATACTTAGGATCCTTGCAACCCAGACTCTGCCTATCTACACAAATCTAAACACAGAGAAATCCAAGCACAGAGATGTTGGGTGACTCCCTGGGGTCACACAGCATGGTGATAGCTACGCTGCAATTTGTGCCTGGGTCTGGTTGAGGAATCACCTCTCACTTGGTCAGTACCTTGCAGA
The DNA here is from genome assembly GCA_004026605.1 of Ondatra zibethicus. NCBI lineage: Eukaryota > Metazoa > Chordata > Mammalia > Rodentia > Cricetidae > Ondatra > Ondatra zibethicus. Next base: position 2,402 of record PVIU01004792.1, on the reverse strand, counting down.
GGAGGCCCTGGGCCGAGGAGAAGACAGGCATGCCTTGGCTGCAGACCCGCCACCCACTCGTCAGCCGGGGCCATGAGTATTTGCATCTGCGCCGTTTCCGCTGAGCGCTCAGTACAGAGCGCTTCATTCTCAGATTCCTCGCTTTGCGCAGCCCGAGTTCGGGTTCGAATCCCGGGCGTCCCCAGCTGGACCCAACACTCCGAGCTGCCCCTACCTTTTGGAGCGCTGTAGCAGCGCGCCCTTGGCCAAGCGGCTGCGGTGTCCGGGAGCCGCCACCGCCGTCCAGTAGCTAGGGTCCGACATGCTGCCGCCCCCCGCCCGCCGGGGCCTCGGCCGGATCGGCCGAATTCGGCCTGAGCCCCGCGGAGCGGCCCGGCGGCCGCAGGCTACCAGGAGCGCGCGCGGCCCGCAAGGAGGAAGCGCTGCCGGGAGCCCCGCCCAGCCAAGGGGCGGAGCATGAGGGGCGTGGCGTCGCTATGGAGGATGGCGGCGGGGCGGGGTGTTGTCAGGGCCCGCCTCTAGAGAGCCTTCGCTACTATGGCTCTGCCGGAAGTGCTGGGAGGGAGCGTAGTTAGAACCCGCGTTTGGCGCCCGGCAACGCGAGGGCCTTTACCGATGGCCGGGGCGTTGCTAGGGTTCTGGAGCGAACGTGGACGTTGCTATGAACCCCAGCATCACAGGCAGGACTTTGCTAATAGTCTGAACCGAGGGGGCGTGGTTACCTGCCTGTTGCTAGGGCTCTGCGTAGCAAGGGCGGGGCGTTACTATGGACCTCAGCAACACCGGCAGGCCGTTGCTATGGCTCTAGGTACGGGGAGAGGGGTTCTAGGATGAGGGTGGGACCACAGCAACGTGAGCTGAATGTTGCTAGGGTTCTGAGCAGAAGGGGCGGGGTTACCTGGCCGTTGCTAGGGCTCTGTGCAGTGAGGGCGGGGCGTCGTTAGGCCCCGTGCAATCACCCGGGCGTTGTTTTGGCATTTACTAGAAGAGGCGGGGCGTTGCTAGGGCCCGGGTAGCGGGTAGGCCGCCCGCGGTACTGGTTCTGCTGCGACGGGTCTGTCCCTGTCCCTGGGGCGTCAGCCCAGCGCTGCCCCTTTCCTTCCCATCTGTAAAACGCCTGCAGTGAACGCGGCGTGGTGCCAACAGACTCTGCCTGCATGGCCATGAAAGCCATTACCAAAGGTAAGTCGCATACACTGAGTTGCCAAAGGAATACGTCCTTCTCCCCTAGGTCCTAATTAGCCAGTGGCGGTCATTCTGATAGCACTCTGCTCCCTGAACCATTAGACATCTTGTATCCCAGCCTTGCTGGGATTTGAAGCCCAGATCCCATATCTGGGACAAGAAGAAACTGAGGCACAGGAACCTAAGGTGTCCCCAGTCCATCCCTCTTCTCAAGTCGCCCCAGACACTGCCACATCAGGTGTCCCCTACCCTTGCTGACTAGAACACAAACTCATATCCACTCATTCATAAACATTTATTGAACACCTACATTGGCCTGCCTCTGGGACACCTAGGGGTAACCTGGGGGGGAGGATCTTTGGTTTCAGATGGGAGAGAGAATAAACAGGAAACAAATGAAGAAATTCAGAATAATTTCAAAGGAAGAAGGGATGTAGGAGAGAGGTCTAGCATGAAGGTCTAGCAGGAACTTGGGCCCATTCTCAGCACTTTATCACACTCGGGATTGGTGGCATGCACCTGTCATCCCAGAACGTGAGAGGGAAGACTGGAGCTGATGGCCTGCCTGGATTATGTTACAGACAGGCAGGCAGGCACATGGTGACTTGGGAAAGGGCATCACAGAGCTAACCACACAGGCTGCATTAAGGATTCAGGTTTATTGAAAGAGCAATAGGGAGCCATGGATGGCGCTTGAGATCCCCCCATGTCTGGCCTGGAAAGCAAAGACCAGAAGTTGGGATGGAGGTTGAGGACTCCAGTGAGAAGCTGGGTGACTTCCAGGAACAAACGCTGAGGACCACATCATGGTAGCCCTGAGAGAAACGGGTGGGCTAGAGTACATATGTGCTTAGAGTTCCAGGGATAGGCCCTGCAGGGGCCGGGTGTGACAAAGAGGATTACAGTGGCTACTTGTGACTCTGGGCATCAGGTCTGGATCCCCTACAAAAGACTCAGCCTCCTGACTCTGAGGCCTGGGTCTCATAGGCCTCCAGTCCAGGAAGAGCCACCCACCTACCCTTGTGCCCTGGGACACTCTGCCACACACACCCCATACACAGCTATCCCCCCCCTTAGTCCCTAAACCCTGCCCATCCATGCTCCCTCTGGCCTGTTTCCCACTCTGGAGAACTTTGCTATGCTAATGTAGAGTGCCTGTCTGGAGGGAGAGGCTGGTGCACAGAATGCCCTGCCCACACTCACCCCACAAGCCCCCC
>PVIU01004791.1:64760-122227 GCA_004026605.1 Ondatra zibethicus | reverse complement strand
AGCAGGTTAAGTACTGTAGAATGCCACAGTGAGGCTGGGGCCAGAAGAGGTGGGGTGGAGACGGGATGAAGAGGAGGAAAGAGCTGTCCCAGGACCCCTTTCTTCACGGGATCCCAAACTGTACAACCAGCTCTTCTTTCGCGTCCACACGGATCTGAGAAAGTGCACTGTAGGCATAAGCAGCTATCCTGGAGACCTGCTGCAAGTCAGAGAAGGGGATGGGCTCGCTGGCCAGCACTTGGTGAGGCTGGCTGGTGAGAGACGGCAGCGGTGGCAGCTTCTTCCAATGGGTCAGACTGCTGCTAAGCACAGCCAAGCGGGTACTGTATTGCCTTGCCCGGTCCATGTATTCATGCTGCTCCATGCCCTGGAAGTCTGCAGCAGACACATCAATGATGTTGCTAGCTGTCTTGGCAAGGATAGAAGAAAGCAGAGCCTGTTCATCTGTGCGAGCTGAAGGTAGGCTGTTGTAGTTGGGCTCAGCTCCATTGAGGGCTTTGGTGGGGGTGCTACTGGGGTCCAGCAACAGCTTCCGCTCCTCCCGATCCTGGTCCGAGTCCTCGTTCTCGCTGCTATAGCAGCACCCCATGGCGGGGTCGGGCCGGGCGCTCAGGCGGCGCCGAGAGGGACGGCTGTTGAAAACCTTCTTGTCCAAAGCTAATACATCATCCAGACACTAACAAAAGGAATCATCCAACTCCGTGGCCTCCCATCTAAGTCCCTAAAAGTATCTACACTTACTTATGGCTGGAGTTCTTCTTCCTTCCAGAAACGGCAAGGCCTGTGTTTTTGTGTGTCTCCTTCCTGGATGGGTCTTTTGGTTCACAGTTTGTTGGTTCAACCCTGTTGGCCTCTACATCCAGCCTGGAAGCAATCCTTCCAGAATAATTGGAAACATGATCTCTAAGGCCTGGCTGACAGGGAGAGCAAGGAGTGAGGATTGGGAGAGAAATTAGACTCTCAAAGATGCATCTTAAAACTCTCAAATACTAGTGTTTGCAAGCAAACCTCAAATTGCTTGCCAGTGCCTATTTAGAAATGAGCCTCAGACACCCTTCTTGAAGAGTTTCCAGATACATGGAATCACTTTCAGGTGACCAGAGCTAACTCCAAGGGTTGGCCCAAGAAGTTAGAGTGCAGTTTTCCCACCTAAGATTTAGGTCAGCCTGGGCAATTTTCACACCCACCCTATTAGAAGCTCAACAGTTCAAGACTCAAAGCGCCCTGTTCTTTGTTCTCTCCTGGTGTGTCAAGGCTTAGATTTCTAGTTCTGCTTTATTGAAGGCTCTCTCATCCTGCCCTTTGGTCTCTGCTGCATTCTTTGTGAAGGTACTCTAGAGGGGCGTCCTTAGCTTTAGGTCACCTTACACAAGGACCAAGGTACTTTTCTAGTTCTTGATACCAAGGCCTCCCCAAGGGCCACTCCCTGGCTCCCCTATGAAAGACCTCTGGATTGGAGAGACTCTCACTCAAGTCTCGGGATAACACGACCCCCCAGGAACTCACGAGAGACCATCCTTGCTGCAATCACACGAGGTTTATTGATAAGTACCAGTGTACTGGGGTCGAGACTCATAGCCCACACAGGGGAGGAGTTCGACCCTGAGTTGCCAGGAAAAGGGGTTTTTAAGGGAAGAAACCACAACCCAGTAATCCAAAGGGGGTGGGGAGGGTGTCATTGAAAAATTCCGAAAATACCAGTGATCATCACAAGGGGGTAACTCCCTGTTTCTCAATATTATAATCTAACTTTATCTTCAGCTAGTTCCTGAAACAGGGTCACTGACCCGGCTAACCTAGATTTTTTTGCTTTCCTCTTCCTGCTAGAGGGGTCTGGATTTATCCGGGTCTTTCACCTATATAAGATTTTAGGCAAGTTTCCTAGCTCCCCACTTGTCTCATCAACAACACAGGCATAATAGTGTTAGACTTAGTTAAGGTTTCTATTGCTGTGATAAAGCACCATGCCCAAAGCAATGTGGAGAGAAAGGACTTATTTTGCCTTACAACTCTTAGATCACAGTCCATTACTGAGGGAAGTCATAGCAGGAACTCAAATAGGAACCCAGAGGCAGGAACGGAAACAGAATCCATGGAGGAACAGTGCTTACTAGCTTGTTCCCTATGGCCTCCCCAGTATGCTTGCTTTTTTAAGTCAAGACTACCTGCTTGGGGTGGCACCACCCACAGTGGACTGGACCCTCTGTTATTCTGTAAAAAAAAAATGGAGGTGTCCCAAGTGGGACAGTGGTGGGTGGGAGACCACAGTGGGTGGGAGACCACAGTGGGTGGGAGACCACGGTGGGTGGGAGACCACAGTGGGTGAGAGACCGCATTGCCATGGGTGAGAGACAGCCAGATAAACCATGTAGAGAAAATTTGGGTATAGAGTTTATTTAGTGAGTTATGAAGGGGAAGGGAGAAGGGGAAAAAGAGAGAGAGACAAAGACAGAGAGAGCAGTGGGGAGAGAGAAGCAGCAGCCACCTCTTCCGAAGGAGCACGAGAAGAGAGAGAGAGAGAGAGAGAGAGAGAGAGAGAGAGAGAGAGGAAGGCTGGATGAGGCAGAAGATCCACTTGCCTCTATGGAAAGGGGGAGTGAGCAAAGCTTGTTTCTTAAAAGGACAGAGTCCCCAAGTGGCAGGACAAGTCAGCAGCAGATCATAACCCCCTCCCACACCAATCATTGATCGAAAACTATTCTGCAGTCTTGCCTACAGGCAAGTCTTTTTGTTTGTTTGTTTTGTTTTTGTTTTGTTTTTCAAGACACGGTTTCTCAGTATAGCCTTGGCAGTCCTGGAACTTGCTTTGTAGACCAGGCTGGCCTCGAACTCATGGAGATTCACCTGCCTTTGTCTCCTTAATGCTGGGATTAAAGGCATGCACCGCCACCACACTGGCAAGTCTTAATGGAGGCATTTTCTCAACTAAGATTCCCTTTTTCCCCAGTACGTCTAGTTTTATCTCAAATTGACAAAACCAGGCAACATTATGTTTCAACCCCCAAAAGACTATTGTCAGCTTATGTGAGTGTTTAGTTTTGTTTCTGTTGGTAAAATACTCTTCAGAAACAGTGTATGGGAGAAAAAGTTTATTCTAGCTCAAAACTCCAGGTTCCAGTCCATCATTGCAGGGAAAGCCTCAGGTTCTCCAAGCAGCTGGTCACATCACATCCACAGTCAGGAGCAGCCCTTTAATCCCAGCACTCGGGAGGCATTTGAGGCTGTCCTGGTCTACAGAGTAAGTTCCAGGATAGCCAAGACTGTTTCACAGAGAAACCCTGTCTCCAAAAATGGGGGGAAAAAGAAGAAAAGAAAGAAAAGAAAAAAATGCATGCATGCTATGCATACCCCTTCTCCACTCCCATACAGTCCTACAGCATGGTGGCACCCACAGTGACTGAGCCTTCTCATCTCAATCAATATATTCTAGATAGTCCCCCCCATACAAGGCCACAGACCAACCTGACCTATGTCAAGGTGATGATTAGCATCACTGTGAGTTAATAACTTGAGGCAAAGATGAGCTAGTGGAGCATTTGGGTGTTTTATTCTCTCTGGAAAAGGATGATTTTTTTTTCTACCTCTGTCCCGCTTGGAAAATGCTAGTTATATATCAGATTTTATCTGTTCAGGGCCAAATTGTGCACCCCTAAAATTCATACATTGAAGTCCTACCTGTAGTTCATCTGAATGTAACTAGGCTGGGAAATGGGACCCGCCAGGAGGTGACTAAGTTAAACTGAAGCCATTAGAGCGGGCCTTACTCCCATATGGTTGGTGTCTTTATGATAAGAAGAAATGTGGCCACACAGAGAAACACCTGAGATTGGCACACACAGAAGGGGACAACAGAGTGGCCAAATACAAGTCAGGGGGAGGCCCCAATAGAAACCAAATTTCTTGATACTTTGATCTTGGCCTTGTAACCCCCAGAAATGTAGGAAAATAAATACCATTGTTTAAAACATCCAGCCTATCCAGTCTCTCTTTAAACAAAAAAAAATGTACATCCAGGAAATTTAGCATAGTTTTCCTGACCCCACAGTTTTGTTAGGCAGTTCCTTAAAATATGGGTGTGTCTGTCTGCACCCCATTTGTTCTGTTTGTTTGGAGACCTCTGCCTATCGCACTGTCCTAAGAACAATTAGGCGGCTCCTCCCAGTTTGGGTTCTCAGGTTTCCTCCCAAGGACAGCACGATCGAATGGTTGCACTGTGTTCATGTGCTTCTCGCTCAACTGTGCATCAGGGATGTCTGCGTGAAGGGCCAGTCTGGACAAGGCTGTTGCGGTCAGTTATCATTGGATACATATACACAGAAAACCCACTGAGATCATGAGCTCACAGCATCTCTGCACTCTTACGTCTCCCAAGAAAATTAAGAGCACATCATTTTGCTTATTTGCCAATGTGATTAATGTGTTCATCATCTTTCAGCTGGTTATTCTAAGGCTACATTTTACTGGGCTTCTAAACTCAGTGGGAGAAAAAAAATACTTCAAATCTCCTCTTATTGTGGTTCCTTGTACCTTAAAGTCACACAAGTGCATTCAATATAAATGTGAGTGGGCGACAGATGGAGCAGCCGTGATTGACAACACTGACAATAGACTTTGGAGCAAGGAGTGAGGGAGGTGTGCTGATGGAGCCTATGTTTAATATTTCCAAGCAAATAAATGCAGTCCCTTGTGTGAGACTTTGCTATGCTTCAGAGTGTGACATTTCAGCCATTCCCCCACCCTAGTGTTTTTGTGTCTTCAACTGCAAACATCTGGTTCTGAAATAAAAATAGTACCACATATTTTATCTGTAAGGTACCCAACCACAGGGCACAGGAGGAAAGCACCCACGTGGCAATCAACAGATTGCAGCCACCTTGAATTGCTTGGGTATCTTCCTTCTCCTCATCTCTTTCCTCAAGAATAAAAAAAAAAGTGAAGATTTAGGGAAGACTTAGGTCTTCTTATATTCTTCCTCTGACTATGGCTGCTTGTGGCTGAGTAATCAACTCATTTGGCAGCTTTTCCTCTCCTTCTCCCTCACTCTCTCCATCACCCTCATCATCTCCTTCCCCCTCTTCCTTTTGTGCTTTCTTCTGAGACAGTTATTTCAGATGCATTGTGCTTCTAGTGGTTTGAGAGAGGGGAAGTCAGGATGAATCTGTAGCAAAGCTGCCCCCATCTCCCGGGGATGGGCGGTACAGAGGGTGTGAGGACCCTGGTCCCTTGAGCTCACACTGAGCAGTGTGAAGAGGAATCAGGAAAAGCTACTCTGAGGCCTGGAGGATGGATGGAGTTGGCCAGCAGTCCCAGCGCCGAGGAGGTCTATGGCAACAGGGGACAGCAGTTCCAAAGTTCAAGTCACCCCGGACGAATGACACAGCACGTCTGAGAGCAGCATGAATATATGATGCCCAATCTCACAACACATGCACTTTAATGATAATAGTCAAATAATTAATTGATTTAAAATAACTTTAATAGAAAACATGTTTGAAAAGCGTTAAAATATTTTCAAATATATACATTTATAGTCTTCAGGCAATACTGAATAAAGAGAATGAAGGAAACCACATACACAGGCACAGCTATTCTTAATATTTTGTTGTTGTTGCTGTTGTTGTTGCTGTTGTTGTTGTTATATTTGACATGTTCTTCCCTCAACAACCACTCCCTACCCAAAACACATCCAACCTGGCTCTGGTCCTCTCTGGTCACATTTCTCTGCTTCAGTAAGTCAATCTCGCATTTTTTTTCTGGATAGTAATCAGAAGGAGGGGCTCCTAATGCTTATGAATTTCCCCATCACAGGTAAGCCGAGAGTTCATGTTATTATATTATCTCCCTTAGCAGACTAGTGATTAATGTTTAAGGCCAAGTGTTTTCTAGTATGAATTTAGAAATTCTCTACCACAACCTAAGAATTTTCTTCCCCAGTGAAAATGCTGCCAAGCGATCTCCATTTAGGTAATTCCACATACTTCTTGGGTATGGATGACTACAAAGTATAGGGAAGCTTAAAGGGTTCAGGGACCCTACGGTTTTCCTCAAATATAAAATTAAATTTTCAGAGAAGGTTACCTTAGGGAAGGCCTTGATCCATGCTTCTTAACCCTGGGATCACGTTACAGAATTGCTTAGAAAAAAAGAGTTAATGAGGCCAACATCTATCCAGAACATAATTAGGCTTGCACTAGGGGAGAAACTTCTTCAGCACAGGTCTGCGCCTGTGGATACGGCTGGCCATCTTACAAATTCCTGCCACTAATCAGAAGTAAAATCAGAAAAGAATTATTAATTCTTTAGAAGAAAGCCTGCCTTCTGGCGAATGGCCCAGAGACCCCACAGGGCCAGGTCAACAGATCATGAGTCTGCACAAAGCAGAGTATTTTTCTAACCCACACCCTAAGAACTCCCAGAAGGGGACAAATACCAAGCCTGTGAACAAAGCTACAACCGAAACAGAGGCAAGTCTATTGGCTGTCGTTTAAGGAGGAATGAAACGCAGTTCCTTTCTCATTGAGCCAGCCATGATCCTTCTCATTCGCAAGAGTGACCCATGTTCCCTCACCCTCGGCATCTATGCCCCTTCTCTTAACCCATTTAAAAGGGAATTATCAAAACTTACACTTGAGCATATTACACAGCACTGGTATGTGTTTCCAAATTGCTCTCAGGAGGAATCTAGAGCAGTTCAGGAGAAGCTACAAATATGACTGGATTAATTAGAACCCATCGGGAAAAGAACTGTAGAAATTCTGATGGGAATTATTCCTAAAAATGCTTCTAATAAGTCAGAGTTACCCTCTGAGTATTGAGGTGGTGTGGTATTTTACTAATAGTCAATACATAGATAGAAGCATATACAATCTACTCATCATTTCATTTTTGAATACCTACTGAGGAGCTGAAATGAATTGAAAGAGTATTGATACATGTAAGGAACACAATAATAACACGAAGCCAAAATCTTATGTTTGTGGGCATGTACTCTAGGGAGAGACAGGAATGTTTTCCTCTGTAGTGCATCATCAAAGCAGCACAGAGAGACACAAACACACGTTGAGCACAGCAAGAAGAAAGGGAGGTGTGAGCCTTTTATGATGAATGCAGAAGAACGGGAATGATTTTGGACGCCTAGCTAAAAAACATGAAAATGGAATACTCAGATGAGCATTCAGTAGGAAAAGACCTTTGGAAGGAAGGCAAAGAAAGGAGACCATGAAATGCTAACCGGCCGAATGGATCATCTTTATCAGTTTCGGGACCTCAACCAATGAGGGAGGCGTGAGTGTGGGAGACACCAGTTGAACTGTTAAAGCTGCCAATGCATCTAGTGCAGACTGGCTCAGATGCTGCCATGAATGTATCAGAGTTTGTGATAAGCAGAGTCTGCCAGAAGAACAGAGAGCAGGGGAGTGGCCTAGAAAAAGCCATGGAAATGAAAATAAAGCAAAGTTTTATACCTAAGCTCTGGGCTCAGTTTAAAACAAAGCAAAAACAAAACCTCCACATCCATCACTGGGAAAACAGTGTCCTTAAAGGGTACCAAAGGTCTCCGTGCACAAAGTTGATGGGAACTTCAGAGAACAGGAGATAGGAGCTTTGGGTGATGGCTGTGAATTTCCCACAGCATATGTAGCAAGTTGGCAGCGAGTTTGAAAGTGCACTGGGGCATTAAAACAAATTTGAGGCTTTTCTCCTACAGCCCTTGTGGAATTGGTCCCACACCCACTCTGAGCTGGCAAAATACTGGAGGAGAAACAGATATTATTGTGGCCTTGATTTCATGACTTGTCTCCAAACTCAACAACTTGAACACATTAAATGTGTGCACCTTCGTCTGGGTAGATGTCTCAGCAGGTAGAAGTGTTAGCCTTGTAAGCCTGACAATAGTTCAATTCCCAGCATCCACATAAAAAGCTAGATACAATAGTGCAAATCCGGGAGATGGTAGGTGGAGACAGGAAGCCACACCAGCCTGGACCTCCATCCTAGAATCCACACAGAAAGCTTGATGCTACTGCAAGCATCTTTAATCCTAGGACCCCTACAGACAGATGGGGGGTGAAGGCAAGAGAATTGCACAAAGCTTGGGTGCCAGCTAGCCGGAGAATGTAGCATAGTTGCTAAAACAATAACACTGATTCTCGACTCTTGACAACATGGAAGGAGTGAACTGACTTCCAGATGACCTCCACAGGCCGACTTGTGCTCTCCTGCTGCTAGACCCCTATGCATGGGCTCAAAACAAATAAACAAATAATATGCACAGCTTATGTAGCCCAACCAAATGGAGTATCTTAGACTACATGTCATGATTTCACAGCCTTGTCTTCAGGAATAACAGAAAACATTAAAATAAAGAGTAACAAGAAGTCACCATGGTGCTATGGTAAAACGACAAAGCATTTCAGTTTCTTTTCCTTCTTTCTTAGCATGGGATTTAATTGGCATCCAGATTTATTAACTACTTCAATATAAATTTTGGAGGCTTATGTGTTATCTGCAAAGATACTGAGATTTCAGGTAGCAGATAGATTTACCATGAATAGAAATGTCGAGAGTTGAGAGATAAGATTGACTTCTTGCTTCAACAGCCCTCATCAGTGTGGCCAAGACACTTTCCACTGCAGGAGCAAGGGCACATCACCCAAAATGCACTGGTTTTTCTATTTTGGTGAACAGAAGGGGGAAACGGCAATCAGATAAGAGAGGGTGATGGATGTTCCCAGGCTGCACACCTTACACTGTCAATCCTGGATCTCTGAAAGTTCCCCTCCTTAGCTGAGCAGGATGGAACTCAAGTTGGGAAGATGCTGTGAAATAGGTCTAGATTTCCCCACCCAAACTGAGTTGTTCAAGTTGCAAAACCTTTCAACTCAATCATGCTCACAAGATTCAGTTTGACCATGCTCACAAGATTCATGCTACTGCTTTAAACATCAAAGATGGTCGTTGGCAGTGTGTGAAGTGACCATGTCCTTGCTGTGTGCTGTTTCATTAAGGACTTTTGTCTGTCATGATGCTAGAGGGAGCTGGGCTTCTGATGCAGGTAGGCAAAGAAAACCAAAAAGTAGATCAAATAGAAGGGAAAGGAAATAGGAAGGCAGAATCTGATATGTGTGTGTTTGACAGGGATGGGTGGGAGGGAGGGAGGGAGAGAGAGAGAGAGAGGAAAGGAGAGAGAGAGAGAGAGAGAGAGAGAGAGAGAGAGAGAGAGAGAGAGAGAGAGAGATTATGTAATGAGTGATGGGGATGAGGAAATTCAGGGGCCCCAGTGAGCAGACAGAGGAGATCATTCTCCAAGACTGCCCAGTAGGATAGTGTTATATTTATGCTGAAGTATGACGTACAGTTCTGAGCACACCAGAAAGGATTTATTTGCTAAGAATTTCGTGCAAACCCAGCTGAAACCAACCACGAGGTAGTTTCAATTTTCTCTTTGTGCTTCTCCTTTGAAAGCTGTTAACTCACTGTCAGAGAGAGCAGGATGGCCATGATAGCTCCATAGTAAGCATGTGATGGTTTTTTGGGTAAACTAAAATTAATTTTGACGCAGCTGTGTGCTATGATATCCTGTGACTGCTTCTTGTGAAATAGTGTAGAAGCATATATCTAATGTCTTTCTAGGTTATTAAAACTGTTGTCTTCCTGTGTTTCTGACCATTCCCTTTTCCATCCTCAACACTTGCTACAAGAAGAGTCTGCCAGGGCTTTTTAGAAGGGACCATGTTGTAGGCAGAGACTGCACTTTTGTTTCCCAGCCATCAAGGCCCTAATAATCACCAGAAACTATATTAATTACAACACTGTTTGGCCGACAACTCAGGCATATTCCTAGATAGCTCTTACATCTCAAATTAACCGATTTCTATTAATCTATGTATCACCACGAGGCTGTAGATTACCACTGTTCTGGGATTATTCTCCTTTAGTGACTACATGTCTCTTTGACTCCGCCTACTTTCTTTCTCTATCTCTTTTTGGATATCCCGTCTGGCTTTACTCTGCTAGGCCATTGACCAAGACAGCTTTATTCATCAACCAATAAAAGCAACTCACATACAGAATGGCAGGCATCCCACATCACCATGCCAGTTCAAACAGTGGGCATCACAGCAGTAGCCACAACAGGGAGAAGGTCTCAGGAATCTACATGAGGACTGCATATCTTGTAATACCCTAGAGCATTTCAGAGCCTCATATTCATTTAGAACCCAGCTGATGTTCTTGGCAGTTACTAGGACAAAGTGTCAGGTCACTAAGCAAATAAGTGTGGTTCAGATCACAGTCACCAAGGCAGAGCGCAGGAAGCCATTCTCAACTCCACTAGTTAGAGAAAAATGGAGCCTGTGTCTTCCTCCCCTCCTCCACTTCCTGTTCCTTTTTCTGTTGCTCCCCTACTTCCACTCGTTAAAATAATTTGGTGCAACTGTAGCCACTGGCCCAGTTTTCTAGCCAAAAAATTAAGTTACAATGCAAACACAGTCAAGGAAACAACACATTTTCCCTGATTAACGTCAAACGAGGCCCTTCATGAGCTGAGAGACATGAAGATGTTGAAGAAGCAGGGTTACAGAGACTGGATCAGTCATGTGTCCCTACTCTGATGGAGACCACTCTGGGCAGCAAATTCTGAGTTTGTATTAAGAAACTTCTAGAACAAAGAAATGTGATTTTTATGATTTGCCAAACTTTGTTTCCATGAACGAGGAAAGCAGGCACAATGTGTTTGCAATAGATTTGCCAATTTATTTCCAATCAGGAAAAAAAAAATCAGTCCTTTACAATCTGGCCATGGTCTCTGTTTATCTCCTAGCCATGAAGACAGGTCTGATTGGTTCCCAGGGAGGTGGGTGGGGCTAGCTGGTAGAGTAAGAAATAGCTAGACTGTAAGAAACATGTGCAGATCTATAGATTTTCTTCCTTAGGACCATGAGTTCATGGAGACTACCAGATGGTGAGGACAGAGCAAGGCAGCCTTTAGTATGAGCCTGAGACAAACAGCTGAGTACTGGATAAAAAGCCTTCTATCCTGCAGTTCAGAGCTCTTACTTTGGTGCCAAAAATAATTTAAAGGCAATGTCCAGATTCTTTGGGCTGCAAAGCCTGGGAAGTTCCAGCAGTCTTGATGTAGCATGCAGCACATACTCAGCACTGATGGAAAAGAAAGTTTAATGTGTGTATTGCTTTCCCACAGAGTAGCATATGCATTGATCAAAAAAAAATCCCATCTCCACTGTGAGAATTTATGAAAACATTAAATATGTATTTTGAGATAGTCTTGCATAGAAAGAACCAGCCGTGCTTGTTCACCGTTCTTTCCTTGGAATGAAGAATTGGAAAATGACATGTCTGTGGGAGGAACTATTGTAAGCGCAGTGGTTACTTTCGTTTTGCTCAACAAGCTAGAGTTTTAATCTTACAAGTTTCCCACACAAACAAGCAAGGAAAGCAACAAAATCCCCAGGTATGAAGGGCATTGGACCCACCCAACTTAGCACAACTGGGAAGCTTTGGAACCTTCAGTAGGTAAAGCCTACTAGGAGGTTTTAGATTATTGGGGATATGTCCTTAAGGGAATTGTGGGACTTTGGTCTCTTCCTCTTTTCCACCTGATTATGAGGTGAACAGGTCATCTATACTGTCTACTCTTACCACAATGTACTGTTCCACCATGGGCCAAAAACATCAGAGACTGTTTACCATGGACTGAAACCTTCAAATCTGTCAGTCAAAAGTAAGTGTTCTTCTTTATTAATGGGTCATCTCAGGCATTTTATCCCAGTAACAGAAAATAAACTAACACATATTTACCAGGTGCTAGTCATTTTATCATGTGTCAGGTTTTAATTACTGCTCGTGGTTAGTCTTAAAACTGTATCACTTGGTAAACATAGGTATCTTTTCCATCTTATTTGTGAAGACAAATACACAGAAGGATTACAGAATTAACACAAGAACACATAGCCAGTTAGTACCAAATCGGGATTCCGATCTGAGTCTGGCCCTCTCTAAGACACAGCCCTTTGTTGTAAAAGGTGGCATGTGTGTCCACAGCTTCCAAGGACAGAGAAGACACAGCAACATAACAAGTAAGTTACCCAAAGTTAGGGATATAGTTCTGTGTGAATCTTCTATAAAAATTCTGTATTACTGTTTTACCAGGATGCTAGCTGCCCTTCTAGCAGTAGTCAAAGCGATATTCACCATCCACCTCTCCTCCCACAGTCTGATTCTCTATTCATGTTCTAAAGCCAGCATTAGCAGATTTTGGAAGGGGTTCGTTGTTAAGTTTTTTAAAGATTTCAAAGCTCTCCTTAAATCTTTCAGCTTTAAATCATTTTTCTTTCATTCGTTCTTTGGAGATTTCTGGGGGATTGCCAATACTTGACTCTGCTTTGTCAAAGCTCTCCTTGGATATCAGATTAGATAAGATGATGAATTGTATTTAAGGCTCCACATAAGTTAAAAACCCTGGAGTTTTAGTAGAAAACTTTTCTCAAACACAACTAAATCTCATAGCTTGCAAAGAATGCTGAGGGTTAGGTATACCCATCAAATAATCCAATTCATTAATGCCTTTGCTGGGATTACCAAAACCTAGCAACCAGAAGATTCTCTCCATCGCTACCCCCTCCCCAGACAAGCCTAAACCACCACCAGAAGTCCCCTGGACTGTGAAAGCAAAACATTCTAAAGTAAATAGAAGATACTAGTCATTATAGGCAAAGATAAAATTTCCATACTTGATAGGTTATAAAAATGCATCTCATCATCTTTTTACATGCCTAAATTTGGGACACACATCACAATCACTCTTGGCCATGGGTGGTTATGATGATTGCAGTCTTTAGCAGTATAGAGAGTACAGGCATGGACAACCCTGATGGAAAGCTGTTCAAAAGTGGAGATGCTTGGGGAATATCCTAACAGTTCCACGTTTATATTTCTTTTTCTATCTAAAGTAAAAGTATGTCTGGACACCTGCGAGAAGACCCTTATGGGCTAGTGAGATGGCTTAGTAAGCAAAGGCACTTGCTGCCAAGCCTGACAGGCTTGGTTCAATCCCAAGGACACCAATGGCCTCCCCAAAGTTGTCCTTAACACCGCACTGGTGCTGTTAGGCACACATACACACATCATATACAAGATAAATAAATACGTGTCATTTTAATTTGCATTGTAAAAATACTTTAATCTCATATAAAATGACAGTTTAACTTCATTTATGTATTTGACTAATACGGTAACTATTATGTGATATAACACTGTTTTATTTTTGCCTGTTTTATTTTTGCAGGAGCAGAGGGCACTATGCTTTCAATTCCTGCACAGCTCCTGTCTTCCATCTGCTTCAGTGGGGTTCCATAGGATCTTCCCTTTTCCATTCTGTTTGGGAACAGGAGATGTTGAAAAAGAGGAGACAATCCTCTAAAAATCCTATCCCATGTTGAGCAGAGATGAACAGCATGGCCTTCCATCCTCTCCCTGGCATATATCTTTGCAGACCTTGGGAACAGATGAAGTCTCCCAGAGTGAATGAACCAGGGTGAATATTAGCCAATGGGAAACAGGAAGAGGAAGGAACCTGATAATCCCCCTTCTCTTCCCTCTTACATGAATTCACCTTCTGGCTCTTCTGAAAACTTTGGATGCCCAAGCCCTGTGTGGACTGTCATGTTCCACCGTGTCTCAGAGGGGAGTGGTATCCCAGAAGCCACCTTCCTGAATTCTCTACAAGCTGTCCTTTCCTTCTACCTTCAAATGGAAGCTTCCAGCAAGTAAGCCCCTAACTTACCTTGGTGTTCTAGAGGACTCAGTCCATCCCCACGGCCCCCACATAGCCAATGGCCTAGAATTCAGAGGAACACTGAAGACCTTGTTCTGAAGTGTTTCTAGAACCCAGTCAATGTGCTTTTAGTCAGTGCTGATGGAACTGTGGAGCCAGGTGACCCAGATTCAAGCTTCAGCTCCCGACTTTATTAGCTGCGAGGTCTTTAATCTCTCTTATCAGCCTAATGGAAATAATGCCACTGCCTTCCTTATCTGGAAATGTCATCACCAGGATCAAGGGGTATAAACTGGAGAAAGCAATATGTAAGCCATAAAGTAGTATACAAATGGTAATTATTACTGTCATACGAGAATTTGGTCTAATGAACTTAGCGACCTCTTTATGTCAAAACAACAGCTATGTTAAAAATTGACAGAGTTGTGAAACCTCTTCACAAGTTATATTCATGTTTTATGTAAATCGCAGCCCAATAGAATAAATAAATAATATCTGAGAAGCAAATTCTTGAGGTGGCTTTTCGTTGGTTGTTTTGCTGTGTGTGCGTGTGTGTGTGTGTGTGTGTGTGTACGTGTGTGTGTGTGTGTGTGTGTGTGTGTGTGTGTGTGCTATAGAGGTGTGAATCCATGCTAGATAGGTAGTCCAGCACTAAGCTACACCCTCCAGCCCTCAGGGCAGTCCATTTTGTAAATAAAGTTTTATCAGAACTACACACCTATTCTTTTACATATGATTGTTTGGATGGAAGCCACACCCCAGCCCCTGGCATCCATATGTCCACAGAGTCTGAAATGTTTGGGTGGAGGCTCCACCCTAAGTCCCCTTCTCTGGGAGTTGCCTCAATCCAGACTCCACCCCTGAGAAAGTCCATCAGACAATGACCCCTTCCCAGAGATGCTCAAGACCACTCCCACAGGGTATTTAAACTGCATCCCCCAGAACAAACATGTGGTTTTCTAGTCTTCCTTTTCCGTCTCCTCCCTGGGGGACTGGAAAGCCATCCAGTAATATTTGTATTTATTAAACCTGAACTTTTTAAAAATATTTTTAATATTCATTTATTTATTATGTATACAATATTCTGTCTGTGTGTATGCCTGCAGGCCAGAAGAGGACAGATGGTTGTGAGCCACCATGTGGTTGCTGGGAATTGAACTCAGGACCTTTGGAAGAGCAGGCAATGTTCTTAACCTCTGAGCCATCTCTCCAGCCCCTAAACCTGAACTTTTTAAAATTCGGTTTGATTTGGTCTGATTTGGATTGTTGCATTGGCAGAAAGGCTTATTGGAGTGCAGAAACTTTAATGATCATGACTGTTTCCACACTGAACTGTTTTTCTAGTGTTTTATTTTATGTGTATGGGTGTTTTCTCTGCATGGATATATCTGTGCACCATGTTTGTGCCCAGTGCCTGTGGTAGTCAGAAGAAGACATTGGATCTCACAAGACTGGAGTTACCGATGGGTTTGAGACCCTGATGGGGATGCTCAGAATTGAACACTGGTCCTCTGGAAGAGCAACCAGGGCTCTTACCCGTTAAGCCACCTCTCAGACCCCTGTTTTCACCTTTTAAGAGCAGGAATGAGGATATGCAACTGAATTTCTGTAGTGGAAATGTTAGCTTTTCTGTCCTTTACCATGAATGCTCTGGGCAGAGCTGCGTTCTTCACATTGCAATTGTAAAATTTGTTATGTTTATTTATGTATTTATATATGTATGTATGTATGTATTCTGTGTGTGTGCATGCACACATGTGCATATCCATAGCACAGAGCACATGTGAAGGTCAAAGGACAATTTCAAGGGTCAGCTATCGCCGTTCTCCTTGTGGATCCCGAAGAGGAAACTCAGGTTCCCATGTTAGATAGAAGGTGCCTCTACCCACTGAGCCATCTTACCGGCTCTGGTTTTTATTTGTTTTTGATTTTTTTGAATTTTTATTTTAGTAGATATGTCCAGAGTATAAAACGCACCGATTAGGTTTAACATGCCACTAATGCAAATAGATAAACACATGCATGAGCAATCATGTTGGGGTAAATAGTCAGAAGTCCTTAAGGAACGGTTTCCAGTTTTGCAATGCTGTTGAATATTTTGCCTGGACCCCTCCTTGCTGTCATATTGTTTCATTGTGCAGTAACCTGTGCTCCTGTTCCCCTTTGACTAATATTTGAGCAGGCTTTGCTTCACTATGGAGCCCAGTAGCACAGGCAATAGATAGGATTTGCTTTCCTGTAGACCCAGGGCCCCTTGGTAAAGCCTAGTGATCTAGTGATAGGACCCGATTCCAGCCTTGCCCAGGTCTGAGAAGTGCATCACGCTAGTGAAATCCAGGTCTCGACACAATTAGGCCACTGCTGCATTATTTTTAGCTGGCTGCAAATGTGCTTTATCTGCCTTGATGACAAATGGATTACACTGAACCTTTTCATGAGTTTCCAAAGACAAAGGGGGAGGGGATAAAAAAAGGTCTCACAGACTCCACAACCTGGGACTCTACAGAAAGAAATCCGAGGTACATCAGAGTTCTCCCCCCACCCCACCCCCCGCCCACCGAATTCTTACATCTCTCCAGTTGTTCCTAACATCCACTAGACTTTTTGCTAGCACTTGGCTGAGTGAAGTCATCTGACTCTCCCCACCCCACCCCACCCATGCTGTCTGGCTTCTGGACTTCTAATGAGACTGTACCTTTGCCTGCTTTGTGTGCCTTTGAATTTAACCCAGAGCAGAGACCTGTGCTCTGATTTGAATTATTAAAGTGGGTCAGTATTTATGTGTTTAGCAGTAAGGTTCTTTCTTCCACTAGGGCCTATGGCATGAAAAGGGCTATCTTACAATCCCATCAGCAGCCTGTGGGAATGTTCCCTTTATCTCTTTTGCTATGATGGAGGGCAGAATCTCGATTCCTTCCATATTCCTTGCTCCTTCCAACTAGCATTTACTGGGCTGGGAGCCAAGGAACTTCCTATGCCTGGTAGAAACTGATGGACTTGGTATCTATCAGGTATATGCATTTTTTTTTCTCCTTGACTTTTGCTTGAAGTCGAAACAAAGGCATTTTCATCATTAATGCAGAAAGTGAAATGTTGGTTTGACCTATGGATAAGTGCTTTAGCTATCCTGAAATGGTCGACTTTGTGAGGGCTCATTTTGCTGACCTGTGTTGCCCTGTGTCTATTATATGATGCCAGACAGTGTTTACTAAATGGATTAACTAATGAAGATCAGGTATTTGGGGTCATCTGGACTCAGTTCCTAAATCAGAAATTCCTCAACAATGGTTTGAAAGCAAAGGGTACAGAAAGACTAGGAAACAGTAGAGCCCCCCCCCACTGTTCAGACTACATCCTCCATGTTGAGGCAGTTAACACACATAATGTCTAAAATTAAATTGAGAGTAAGGGGCTGGAGAGATGGCTCAGTGGTTAAGAGCACTGACTGCACTTCCAGAGGACCCGGGTTCCCAGCACCCACATGGCAGCTCACAACTGTCTGAAGATCCAGTTGCAGGGGATCTGACACCTTCACACCAATGCACATAAAATAAAGTTAAATAAACCATAAAAATATTTTTTAAAAAAAATTGAGAGTAAGAAAACTCTCTGGCTGCTATGTGTCCGAACACCCACATTTGTGTCCCAAGGGCCCCCACTTACTATGACTCTTTAGATAAGAATTTTTGCTGTGTGCTTCAGTTGCTCATCTATGAAGCAAACAATCAAAAATGTACAGCTTGTAGAGAAATAGGTTGTGACGAATAAACGGAATAACTATTTTGATACTGGGTCAGGTGAAGTATTCAACAAATGGAAAGGAAAGACAAGCTCATCTCTGTATTTCTCCCTTTTCCCTTATTCTGGATTATTTAACATTGGAATGTCGACAGGACTCAATAAAGGGGTGGTTTCACAGTGGCCATGCCAGAGTTGTGATGTGTTTTGAGATGGGGATCTCAAGCTAAAAGAACAACAGTTTGAACATTGAGGAAACATTTCTAGGAACTAGATCATCTTGCTAAGGAGACTAGTACTTTACCTTCATGTTTTTAACTTCAAGAGTCCATGGTGTATAGGTGCGCACACACACACGTCAGGCTCCACATCTGTGGTAGGTATAGTTTGGAAAGATAGATACACTAAAGCCCTAATCCCAGGTGTCTGGAAATGTGGCTTTGGTTAAAGTGCAGTCTGCACATGTAATCAAAGGCAGATAAAATCATCCTGAATTAGGCCTGAGATGGCCAATCTCAGTAGTAAATTTGAAGAGTCTAGAGTCAGACTGAGAACAGTGGTTCTCTTGACGTGCCCTTGGGGGATTAGCTTGACTGAGTTAACTGAGGCGGGAATATCACCTGGGCTAGGATCCCGGTGAAATGAGAACAGGAGCTGAGAGCCAGCATGCAACCCCTCTCTGCTTCTGCCTGTGGACACAATGTAAGCAGCTCTCTCAAGCTCCTGCCACCGTGATTTCCCTTCCTTGACAGAATGTGCCCATCCTGGAACTGTGAGCTACAATCAACATCCCCCCCCCCCTGAGTGGTCTTGTCAAGGTATTGTATCACAGCAACAGAAAAATGACTAAGACAGTTCCTAAACTGGATGTTGGGCATCCTTACAAGAGGCTAAGAACCACGAGAAGACAGATGCAGAGAGGAGAGGGCCGTGTGACAAGGCAAGAGTTAAGGCTCTATTCGTATTTCACTTAGCAAAATGGACAGGAAATACCAGGGTCACCAGAGCCAGGAAAAGTGAGGATTCTAGCCCCTCAAGGGATATGGCTCTCCACCACTTTATGTACTTCAAGCCTACAGAAATGTCATGCATTGTATTTATTTTAAGAGACTCAATTTTAGTGTTTTGTTACTAGAGTTCTAAAAACCTAACAATGATCTACCCTGAAGTTTCCCCAAGCATCATAAACTTTTAATGCTGAACTTGTATTGACAGAAAAGGACAAGAAGAGTTCATTGGACCACATTTATGTTTGACAGCAAAATTATCATTTGTATACTATTATATGGCTTCCACATTACTTTCTCATCCTAGCCTCTTGATCCTGGTGATGACATTTCCAGATAAGGGAAGCCAGTAGCATTATTTCCATTAGGCTGATAAGAGAGATTAAAGGTCTTACAGTTAATAAAGTCAAGAGCCAAAGCTTGTATCTAGGTCACCTAGCTCCACAGTTCCATCACCACATTGCCTGGGTTCTAGAAAGGCTTTAGAACAAGGTCTCCAGTGTTCCCCATTGGCTGTGTGGGGGCCCTCCAGAGAGGTAGAGGGAAGCTGAGGACTGAAGTCTTGTTCTGAAGGTGCGGGCCACAGTGGAAAAGGAAAGGATTCCACATCAAGAAGAAGGCCCTCTTCGTTGAGCATTTCACAGAGAGCCTCTGGGGAGCACAGCAGGGGACAGCAGAGAGCATATTTGCTTAACACAGACTTTTTCTGGATGGGCTTCATGAAGGAACCAAAGAGCAAAGACAGGACAGAAGTCTCTGAAGGACCCTTTCCTCCTATTGGCCTGATGGAGGAACACAGGTGTAAACTGGGAGCTCGCCATTAACCTTGGGCAGGATTAAACAGCTTTCCACCACTGGGCCAGCTATGTGAGAGGTTCAAATTTGAGGGGAGGGGATGGTTAACTTGGTCAAGGCTTCCAAGAGCCAAGGCTGACTGGTCCGCTGCCTCCCAGCCTGTGATAAGGTCGAACAGCACTGCGGGGTGTTTAGGGAAGAGCAAAACGGCTGAGCTCATTGTGGCTGGGAAGTAAAGTGAGAGGAAGGGCCCACCAGGAGCATGCCCCTGTCTCCTAGCTTCCTCCCTTTACCTACCTACCTACACCCAACCCTTAAAGGCTCCTTTACCTTCTAACATGTACCCCAGGCTAGCACACGAGCCTTTTGGAAGCACTGTCATAGCAACAGGGTAGAGCCCGACACCAGGACGTCTGTCTTGACATCACAAGCCATTTCTTCAGGAGCACACATTCTGAGAGTAAAACATTTTGTGTTTTACGATAAATACGTCAATCTGCTTTCTGTTTCTAATCTTTAAATTATACCCAGAGAAAAGTATAGAGAATTAAAATTTAAAAATGTAGAGAAGTAAAGGAGATAATACCCAAACTATCAATGTATTTACTTTATTTTTGTTGTGTGCATGTATATATATGAAATATATGTGTGAAATGAAACATTGTATGTGTATATCTATATACATATATGTATGCATGTATACATATATGTGTATAAAACGTGTACATGAAATAAAATATTACAGATAAAGATGATTTTATTAATGGTCTCCTCTCCTTCCCTTCTTTCAGGATGACAATTCTTAAAGCTTCTGAGTGCAGCTAGTGCATATCAAATACTTTTCCTACTGTGTGTGTTTGTTGATTATAGATAAGTGTTCATGCATAGTAGCGATGTTATATCTATGTAGTAGTATACATCTACTACATATATGCATTTCATGAAGTATTAATGTATATGTGTATGCATGTATATATATATAGTTGCATAGTTAAATTTGCATGTGTATATTTTTCACAGCTTAATATGGGAAAACTTGAATATTTAGTAATAAGTACTATTTAAATGATTAAAATCTTAATGCCAATACATATTGTGAAATACTATGCAACAGTTTTTAAAAATCCAAACTGTAAATGTGAAGTCATACAAAGATATGTGAAACTCTTAATTTAATCATCCAGGCAGGTTGCAGAATATAGTATGCGTTGTCTGATGTCATTTGTCTACCACATTCTTCATACATACAGAATATGGCCACCAAAAGTCATCCACTGTTGGAGGATGACAAGGTAGACAAGAGAACTTGTATTTCTCTTTTCTTGCCTTTTAGTTCTTAAAAGTTTAGCATGTGGGACTGGAGAGATGGCTCAGCAGTTAAGGGTGCTGGTTGTTTCCAGAGACCCAGAATTCCCAGAACCCACATTGTGGCCCATCACCACCAGTAACTTTAGTTCCAAGGAATCCAACACCCTCTTCTGACCTCTGCAAGAGCTAGACTCTAGGCATAGATGTGGCTCATAGACACGCACACAGAGAAAATACCCATACACATAAAATACAAATTAAAAAGGGAATATTCATTAAAAGTTGTAATGTTCTGCTAATTTAAAGATATTTAAAATGACCAATGAAAAGGATGGCCTGAAGACAGAGTGAGGGCAGACCCAGTGCAGGAGAAGTGGACAGAGTGAGGGCAGACCCAATGCAGTAAAAGTAGCCCTGTGGACAGATGCAGGGAGCCAGTGCATGATGATCAAATGGAGTGAATTTGAACCCTGTTTCCAGCGCAAAATAGAGGCAAACTCCTTCTCCTGGCTGTGAGGATCCTCTTTGACTTGTTATTATCATTATCTAAACTTTGGCTATGGCTTCGGTAAGTGTCTGTCCCTAAAGTTCCATATGAAAAGGCTTGGTTCCCAGGGTGGTCGTTTGGCAGGGGCCTTGAAAGTTCAAGTTTATTATGAGGTAGATAGGTCACTGGGGGGTTTCCCTCATTTTCTCAAAAGTCTCTCTCTCTCTCTCTCTCTCTCTCTCTCTCATAACTTTTGCTATTACATATTGTTCTTACATGCATTCTTATTATTGTGAGCCACCCTTATCAGATGCCAAACTAATGGTACTCAATTTGCCCTTGAGTCATCAGAATTGTAGAGTGATCGTGAATGGATGGCTACTTACTTCTTGCCTCAGGTATTCTGTCATAGTAAGGAGAAGTTGACACTCTCCCTTCTCCTGCACTCAGTCCTGTCCTCCTGCCTGGACATTTTCCATCTACCCATTTGCCAGACTCACCAGCTAATGCCCTGGGTTCCCAATGTACCTGCTGTATACAGGCACCGTCCAGGATTATCACTGTGGACAGGCTGCTTTCTCTAGTAGTGGTTAGTTTAGTACAGCAAATACACAGCGGCATGGGCGCCATATTTGGCCCTTGATTACCTCTGCAAGGGAGAAGAAGATGGGTGCAGTTCTTGAATGGGGAGGAGGACACAACTCCTTGAAAACATAGCTCCTGTTCCTCCCATTAAAACTGTAAAGATTTGTGTTCTCAATTTTTGGCTCCTCCTAACCTGTTGACTCATTTTAGGAGTGTCACTTCACCTTCCGGGAGAAGGTCACAGTGGGAAGAACAGGGAACAAGTCTCCGGGAGGAGTCTGTTGCTCAGTCCTGATGCAGTATAATCATAATTTACCCTCTTAAAATGAGCCCCACTCTCCGAAGCTGAATCCCTATGGATATAAATGCAAGAGAGGACTCAATGGCATCTCTGCTATGCATTAATCTGCACAGAGTCAATCATTGTCACTGCCCTGAAATCACTAATGGAGCCTCATGTAGTTTGTCCATGCGATGTGCAGTCAGGAATAATGCATAATGTATAGTAAGGCAAATGCCGAAAGCCGCTCCTACAAGCCAACTTGATCTTGGTTTGCTAGACATGGGAAGCTGACCTTCAAAAGAGGCAGTCTGTGGTTCTTGGGATCTCCCAGCCACTTGAAAACAAGCCTCAGTACTAGTTTTCTGTTACTTCTGTCATTCAACTAGTGTGTATGAAAGACAATTCAATATGGTTGTTGAAATTATGAATAATTTGTACCCACTTTCATGTAATATAGATGTTTTTGTGCATTTGCATGGATCTCTGGGATTGACTTTTCACCCTCTGTACATTTTATTCCATGAACTATGAGAGTCTAGAGACCAATACACTAGAAGATGAGGAAGCTGAGCAGTACTCACGGCCTCCAGATCAGGCTAGAGAGACAGTGTTTGAACAAAGGTGCGGGATGTGAAGTTTGTGTAAAATCAAAGGGATTACACTATTGATGCGGATCAGCTAGGATCTGCAAAACCCTTAACATGAACTCACCCTGACTGGCTAAAGGGACAGGGATCATTTACCCTACAAACATGAGTACCTTCATGCATGCATGTGTCGGGTAGGATGGACTGAGAGACTCCCTCACTGATGGAAGAGTTATGCCAGATCGTCTAGCATCTGACCCAGGTAAGGAGATTGTCGCATAGCTGAACTTGGGACTTTACATTCCATTTAGTTCAGGGAAATGTTGCTAACAGGCTTGGGACTTTTAGTGTCGGGCTATGTGGAACGCTCAGAAAAGGCAGTGTTGGCGGGCAGATGGAAGACGTGATGAGTACACGAAACAGGAGCCGCAGCAGAAGGGAGGACTTTGAAATGGGAGGGTGGGATGCAGGGAAGGGGTACGAGGTTGTTGATACCACACTTTTTCAAGTCAAGAGAAAGCTGGTAACATAGGAGACGAAGCTCAAACAGTGTTATTTGGAGCTACAGACAGCTAATAGGATGTACTAATGCAAATTTAAAAACTAGCAGGAGGCGTATGGGAGGAAGGTCAATACGGGTGGGCTTAATCCACGCCTTCCATATTGAGGATGTAACAGCTATTGACTAAGTGACAAATCGAGACATATATTTGTGAAAGCAGCCACAAAAATAACCAAAAGCCAACATTAAGTAAATTTGTCTCTGTGGTAAGGGTCCGGGATGGTATTTTTCCTGTATCATTTAATTGCTTACAATGCACAAACTATACTTTCATCACAACACTTCAAGTGAGTGCATCTTGAGAGATAAGGTAAAGCAGGGATAAAAACATCTGGACTGTCTGCAAAAAACCATGAGCCTGTGTTACCCTGATTTTCTGTGTATAAATGAAAAAAAAAATTATACAGCATGCTTTTTAAAGTGAGAGCCCCAGGGCAGTATTCACTCCTGGTTCTGTGATGACAGCCATGCTTGACTTCTGGGCTCCTCAGCGCAGTAGCCACCAGTCACAGGTGTCCCTTGGGTGCCTGGAAAGTGCCCAGTGCCATTAAGGGATACAATTCTATTTTAGTTTATTTTAACTGACTCTAATTCAAGGAGCAACATGTCACTGGTGGGTAGGGGACTGCATGGCACAGCTAGAGAATTGGATGGGAAGTGTGAGCCATCCTCCTTCTTACCATCTACATTTCTACCTTACTTGAAATTCCGCTGCTGAGAATGCTACACTTCGACAGTGCAAGAATGCCAGGACTTCTTAATTTGAAAAAAAAAATATGAAAAGTAAAACCATGGAATAGTAAGAGAGGGTAAGGAGTCTATAAAACGGTTGGCCTGCTCGGGTGGACAGCTGTCTTTGGGATGCCTCTTATCTCTGCGATCCTGGGACTCTGAGCAATCCCTCCATCGTGTCCTTGCACCACAAGCACTTAGATGGCAGTTCTCTGCTCGGCTGAGCTAGTCACAGCTCCCTTCTGCTACCAGTCTTCCCACAATCCTTTGCCACCCTTGTCCGAAGCTTCTCCCTCTGGTTGCCTGTTGGGGTTGGGGTTCATTTAGATACACGCCTTTTCTCTCTCCGGAGTGAGAAAAGAAATATACAGGTACATCCTATTTACCATGTTCCCTCCAACCTAAGAGAAGGACACTTACCAAGAACTAGGGGGTCACATGACCTCTATCATCTAAGACCCACACCTGGCTCCTTCCCACCCATCAGTCTGTCTCCCTTTCTGGGTTCTGATCATCCTCCAGTCATCAGACAAAGTGATGACTCTGTCACTGCTTAGCAATGGGGCCACAAGTTACATGCTCTACTCCCTCAGCTACTAAGTAGAAATCAAAACTTGCACAGACATCGTGAGCTTCTAGGAAGGACGAAACAATATGTTACTCAGGAAGGGCTCGGTGCAGTCTTGCCAGATAGCATGTATCTGGGGGTAGCTCTTCTTGACTTTCCAGTGCAAGACATTTTCAGTCCTTTGGTTGTCCAACGTATCAGTCATCTGCTTTCTCCCATGGCCTGCCAAACACTTTAGACAGTGGGGCAAATATGGCAAAATTGGGGGCGGAACTGCTTTTAGAGAAATGATAGATCATATCAAAAAGACTTTCTTAGGGTTTTACTTAATTCCTGTGTGTGAGTGATATGCTTGTATGTGTGTATATTCGCCACATGCATGACTGGTACCCTCAGAGGTCAAAAGAGCATCAGATTCTCTGGGACTGGAGTTATGGGTGGTGGGAGCCATTGAATACTGTAACCTGAGCCAATGTTCTCTGCAAGATCCACGAGAGCTCTTAACCACTGCCTCTCAAAGATGTTTTTTAAAAATACGATGACAGGCAGTATTCTTCAGTCTGAAGTGACTTACAGAAGTAGAAATGACCTGTTTTGATAGTCCAGCTTCTCCTTTTACACTAGTAGATACAGGCTGGAGGCTATTACCATATCAACCTT
Source organism: Ondatra zibethicus (assembly GCA_004026605.1). Lineage (NCBI taxonomy): Eukaryota > Metazoa > Chordata > Mammalia > Rodentia > Cricetidae > Ondatra > Ondatra zibethicus. The sequence goes on along the minus strand of PVIU01004791.1, from coordinate 97,123 downwards.
CCGTATGAGGGCATTGGAGAAGTCTGTATCTACATGACCGTATGAAGACAAATGATCCTCCTTTTCTTTGCAAAGCATCTTTTTTTTATCAATATGAAAGTAACACATGCACACACACGGAAAACAATGAGGAAAATGAAAGCAAAAACACCATCCATGACCCTCACTCTACCAAAGATGACTGCTAAGAGATTTCTGGTACACTCAAATTCAGAAAGATGCGCACATGTATGTAAATCTAATCATAACCTAATGTATGTCATCGTTACCTTCAGCTGTCAGCTTGACGTGCTGAAAAGAGAGAACCTCGATTAAGGAGTTGTCTTTATCAGATTGGCCTGTGGGTGTGCTTATGAGACATTTTCTTGATTGGTGATTGAAGCGGGAGAGCGATCCCTGGACAGGTGGGTCTGGGCTGTGTAAGAAAGGTAGTGAACCATGGCAGCAAGCCAGTGAACAGGGTTCCTCCATGTTTTCTGCTCGAGTCTCTGCTCTGGGTTCCTGCTTTGGCTTCCCTTGATGATAGACCTAACTGTAAGGTGAAATAAACCCTCCCTGTTCCACGCTACTTCTGGTCATGGTATCTATCACAGCAAGGGAAAATGAGAACTAGGAAATCTGCATGCAAGTAGATTAGGTGCTATGTAATTCCATAATTGTATTTACAATAAACAGGAAGCAGATAACATTTTCACAAATGAGAACTCAAATGGGATCATGAAGCCCACGGCATTTTAAAGTATTTTCGTTATTTAACCACATGTTACAGAGCTTCCTTTGTCAATGAGTTTATATTTGTATCAGTTTTACTTAATTTAATATTCTCATATGTAGCATAAGTTCTGTTATTCCACCAATCTCCTCTTGAGTAGTCTTAGATGGTTTCCTATTTTCACAGATTGTTTTGTTGGTTTTGCTATTTCAGACTTTCTTGGTAATGACTATCTCCATCTGATTATCTCTGTGAAATCATCTTAAGCATGAAATAACTGTGGGAAAGAAAAGCCTGCTCCTGTGGGTTTTAATATCTATTGCCCAAATCTTCAGAAATGTACCATGCTGCTCTTCCCCTGGAGCTATAGACAGCCCTTCTCTGCCACCTTCAGTGACTGTTGTCAGTTTCTTCTTGGCCAGTCTGATGGACGAAAAAGAATGTCTGATTTTTGTTTCAATTTTAATTTTTTAAGCTGATTATTGTGGAGTAAATATCTTTTCATAGGTAGATCAGCCATTGTCCTGGTTGTTTCGCTGAAGACACTTCATTGTTCTCATTCTGAAGCTGAAAAACATTAGAGACCAAATGCCTTTACATCTTTAAACTTAGCTCTCTTCTGTCCTTCATTGTCTAGACCTAGCTTGCCATTCAGTGCTAGTTTAAAGGACTCGGCTTCCATGCAGACTTTCCAACATCATTCACACAGAATCTCCTCTTCTTTTTTCTTGGAAATCTTTTTGTAAAGCTATTTTGTTGTACTCTCTCTCTCTCTCTCTCTTTCTCTCTCTCTCTCTCTCTCGTGTGTGTGTGTGTGTGTGTGTGCGTGTGCCAGAGATGGACACCAAGCATCTTCTTTAGGTACTGCCCACCTTACTTTTTGAGTCAGGGTCTCTCATTGTCTTGGAGTTCACCGATTAAGTGAGGCTAGCTGACCAGTGAATTCCAAGGATCTACCTGTCTCTGCCTCTTCAGATCTGGGATTGCAGGATCACATGGCTCTACCCAGATTTTTATGTGGCGGGATCAGAATCCCCATCCTTGAGCCTGGCTGCTAAGCATTTTACCATCTGTGCCATCTTTCCATGCCCTGTTCTGTGGCTGTAAAAACATTTCAGTGTGGGATGGTTGTTTATATTATTTTTTCTGCCCTCCCCGCAACAGTTTTTTTAAAAATATTTATTTATTTATTATGTATACAATATTCTGTCTGTGTGTGTGCCTGCAGGCCAGAAGAGGGCACCAGACCTCATTACAGATGGTTGTGAGTCACCATGTGGTTGCTGGGAATTGAACTCAGAACCTTTGGAAGAGCAGGCAATGCTCTTAACCTCTGAGCCAACTCTCCAGCCCCCTTGCAACAATTTTTACATCCTTAGTACAAGGTCTAACCCAATCACAAAGGAGACTGGAAGACCAAATGAAGCTCACAGACACTCAGAGGTCATTGCATCCTTTGTTTTGGAAACTTCAAAAGCATAAATTCATGTGTGTTTATTATCTAGTTGATTATTATTATTAAAGTAGTCCAGATGAGGAAATTAAGTTCAGGAAAGTCAGGCAACCTGCCTAAGGTACTCGGTGACAGAGATGGGATCTTCACCCTGTCACTCTGCTTCTGAAGCCCGGACTCCTAATGACTAGGTTATGAAAAAGTGATTTAGCAAATAGCATGTTTCCAATAAAAACAATGAACAAACGTGAGGACTTAGGCCAGCAAAATCTAGCCACACGTAGGTGAGCAATCTCTCACTGATGGAAATGGGATGTTAATCATCTCTGCACACTCATGGTGTGTACTTGTGGATAGAGTGGTAAAGTCCCAACCAATCTGGATGTTTAAAAATACATATAAATCATGATTTCGATTCCATTAGGAAACTGTGTCTTTATCTCCCGATACAACTAAAGTGAAAATGGCTGAGGAAGAAAAAAATCCATTTTGCTATTTAGTACAGTTTGTCAGACTAGAGAAATGGGATGGAATTTCAAAGCCATAGGCAAGCTGGCTACAATCTGCAGCTACACAGCTGATAGGTTCTTCCCCCTCCTTTATTTACAACCCTTTTGATAAGCCTTCAGCAAGTTACAGAGGTTGTTCTAGTTGCATCTTGTTTGACTGGATTAGAATACTTGATGACAGTTTGGAGAAGTTTAAGGCAGATGGTTCTTGACATTTTTCATGGCATCAGTTACAAACCACGCAAGAAGCTCTTTCAGTCTTTGTTTCTCCTTCTCTTAGAAGCCACTGTAGCAGGTCGTTAAACTTTCATTTTTCACAGTGCTGATTAAGGCATATTCCAAGGCAGATGTTACTCCCGCACCATTTTTAACAATTTACATTTAACACCAAAGCTGGCTTTGTACCCCTCCCTGCATTGCTCTTTCAAGCCTTCAAGGTCAACCCGAGAAACACTGAGGCTCCCCAAACAATGGAACATCTTGCAAACTTTGCTGGGCTGCAGAAGCCCTAGCGTTCACCATCCCACATGTACGCGTTTGCTAGTCAACACACAGGAAAACTCAATAGTGCTCTTTCTCCACAGAGTGAGAGAATTGTTAAAGAGGCAGCTCATTAAACCCAGAAAGGAGAGAAAGGGAAAAACAAAATACACGCCAACAGCAACAAAAGACACAAGTCTGAATACGACCTGTCAGACTATCTCACTTTTTATCAAAGCAATTCTAGAATGAGGCATGATTGACAGTCCTGAAGCACAAAATTCATTGCACATCGCTCATGAGATGCAAAACAAAGAGTAAGAAATACGTCGCTTTTCTTTTCCATGTTTTAGTGACTTGGTAAATTACATGCTATTTAGTTCAGCTCAAGAGAGCTAAGAGTAGATGGGAGCTCTGTTATGTAGGGCACGGTGTTGACAAAAGGGCCTGTTACAGGCAAATCCTGACAAAATTCTACTGTACTTTAGGGAAGCACAACTTTTTTTTTTTTTTCATCGCTTGTGGAATAATTCTGAGGCACACTCCCTGTATGTGCTGACGATTACATCCTGTCTAGGAAGGCGGTGTGTGGGCAATCAGGAAGACAGCACACATGGGGAATGCTAGAATATACTCCCCACCTCGTTCCGTGGGTCAGACCCTGGACTGCTTGCTTATTCTTCAGAAAGGAAGGCAAAGCGAGAAAAGAAGAAGAAGAAGAAGAAGAAGAAGAAGAAGAAGAAGAAGAAGAAGAAGAAGAAGAAGAAGAAGAAGAAGAGAGAGAGAGAGAGAGAGAGAGAGAGAGAGAGAGAGAAACAGTATCAACCAAACAAGCAGGAGAATAAGTGTCCCCCCCTCTGAGGTAGGGAGCCAGGCTAAGGACAAGCAAGCAACTTTGGCTCCAAATTGAATTTTGAGTGAGATCTGGTCTAGCACCAGCTTTGGTAAACTATCTGGAAACCCGCCTTTTTGTCTTTTCCTCATTTCTTCCTTGTAAGAGAATGAGATAAGAAGTACGGGGAGGGCAAAGCATTTCCTGGAGCTGGAGATCAGGCTTCGGGAAAGCCATGCTGCCCTCCTGGGGTGTCTGCTCTCTTGACTTCTTAGGTACTGAGGAAACCTAAGGCAGAACCTGTACGTTCCAATAAACACAGGAAAAAGGATGTTGGTTTACAGCTTAACAGTCAAGGGAATCCACCCGGATCTTGTGCGCTGACAAAGGTTACTGGCTTCTTCCTGGAAACCCGACAACAAGGAAGACCCAGACACGGAAGAAAAGACAGACGCGTGGATGCAGAGCTGTGCTCAGGCGGGCTGTGCTCAGGCTGCCAGAGGACACCTACTGCCCAACAGGATATTAAGAAAGTTTATTACCTACAGCACAAAGAGGATGAGTTTATTACCTACAGCACAAAGAGGATGAGTAGTCTTGGTGGGAGGTCTCCACAGGGGAGGGGTCTCAGGCTGCAGTCACCCTAGAGGAGGAAGCTGGGGTTGGTAGCTTTTAGACACACTGGTAAGTCCCTAGAGAACACTTACTTGTACTTGGGTCAGAGGAAGGCTTTGCTATTTCCCTAGGTCTGAGGCATTGGGGTCCTTGATATAGCCATGCGCATGTCAGCACTACATCCACTAACAACGCTCCATCCACTTCCCACTGAGCGTGGTTCTCTTTCTCTTTCAACATTGTTGCATTTTTTTAGCTAATATGTTTTTTTTGAATGTGAAACAATGTTCACATTTGGTCACATGTTCCTCCTAGCCAGTGGTAGCAGCTAGTAGTCTCCTAAAAAAGTATGCAGAGGGCTGCACAGCACAGGGAAGTCATTTTAGTAGAAATCTTACTCAGACACTGTCAAGCCAATAGACCAGAAAACGGCTGCCATTCGAAAGACACTTTATCTTATAATTTTATACTCAGCTAGCAAGAACGTGAAGCATCGAGATCAGCAAAGAAGCCAAGGGCAAGACGGCACCGTGGAGAAGAGTCTATATTGTAGAGTCTGAAGTGAGCAAGACAGAGCGAGGACTGGACGATTCCGGCAGATCCAAGGCAACGCGTGGGAACGCTGTGAGGAGGTGGCTGGAGTGTCGACCCAGCCTTCGGAATGCAAACTGTGGGCAAGGCATTTGTCATCACTGAGCACTGCCTCACCCTGCCAGGAGCTACCTGGTAAGACCCAGTGGACAGGAGACAGAAGTACGATAAACACAAGGGTATAGCTCTCATCAGCTTCTCTGATGGGCATGGGCCAGTACACTGAGCTCAGGGCCCCGAGACCAGGTGGAGAACAGTGAGACCAAAGAGCCATTCTTGGCTACAGCGCTGGGCTGCTGGCTCCTGCGAGCAGACTAGGCAAAACCTGCTTTCAGACACAGCCAGGTTCTTGCTAGCTGTTAATCAAAGGCATCAGATGCTTGCTGCCTAGAACCTTCCATGGAGTGCTCACAGCATAGCAGTTACTTTACTTTCCCCAGAGTGATGGACTCCGTCGGGGAGCAACAGGGAAAGGGAGAATGAGGCTGGGCAAGGGAAAACCCAGTATCCATCACTAACAACCTTGGACATGGCATCCTGTCCCTTTGGATGAATTCACTTTACTGGAGGCTAGGGACTGGGGTCAACCCTGGTCAAAGGAAGACTAGCTGAGAGTGTGAATATTGGGAACTGAAATCCTCGGGGCTATTGTATAGTTGACCCACTACAGAACTGGACAGAAAAACGTCGCGCCAATCTAAAACTAGAACCACAAATCTCCCCTTTCCCATTACATGACAGTAGAAAGCACGCTGTGCCGTTCTTGTGTTTGGCTCTCTCCTGTTTTACAGGGGTAGCTCAGGGGAGCCCTATCTCTTACAATACAAGAGCCACCTTCTAGCCTTCAGACTGCAGGACACAACCACTCTAAAATGCAAGGCAAGTGCAAAGGCAATCAGCAGAAGTCCACAGTCTGAAGGATCACAGAACTCTGTGCCCAGGGATAATTAGCATATAATGAGAGGGGAAAGACAGTAACAACCTTAAATAAACAAATAAGGAGTGTTGCTACCAAGGCTGCTTTGGGGTTTCAGTGTGAAAGGTGAGCTGGGATGCTCCTGCCCAGGGTAAGGAAACACCTCAAGAGAAGACAGTCTGTACCATGCAACCAATGGTCATGCAGTTTTGGCAAACAATCTGCTTGGTCCCTGGCAAATTTAAACATGTGCAGACCCTTTGATCCAGTGATTGTACTTCTGGGAACTGAACCCAGAGAATTAATACAGTAAGCACACAGAGACACATTTGTGAAGAGAGACATTGATGTGCTTTTAAGATAAGTAAATGGATGTATAGTAGATAATTAAAAGTAATTCCAGTGCCTACAAATGGTAGATCAATTAGATAAATAGCAGGTCAGGTTACATGGAAATCCATTAAAATTGTCAACTTTTTTCTTTTAAAATATAATCTTTAAATTTTATTTTTCACTAATGTACAAACTGACATTTTCCTTATGGCATTTTCATACTAACTTAGTTTTGTTTGCTCTCCTCCCCCCACTCTACCCCCCCATTTAAAATAATAGACTTTGTTTTATTTTTAAATTAGCATAGAAAGTATCTCCTTGTGACCTTTTCACACAGTCAGTTGTGCTTGATAAAATTTTCAGTTTGTTTCTGCAAGGGACAACCTCTATAGGATAGGGTTGGAAGGAAAGAACAGGGAAAGAAAGAATACAGATGATTATAAGCTATTAACTGTGATTGTTTCCTATAGGATTTTTCTGATTTCAACGTTTACTTTTTGGCTGTGCGGTGTTCCTTCTCCATGGCGAGACTGCGTGCATTTGTACAGTAAGAAGCTAAAGACTGAAAGGCATGCCTCCTTTTCTCTTAGCAATAGGATCCCTACACTGAGTACCACGGGCAACTTTAATGTGTTGAGGGAAGATGTCCCACAATAAACACCCATTTCCCCATTCCCAGTCTGCACAACGTTATACAGAGAGTGTGTGATGAGCAAGGAGTTAGGGCGGCAACAGGTAGACGGTTCTGTTTGGCCAGAGCCATCACAGTGCCACAGCACACAGAAGCGCTAAGTCACTCTGCACACAGCTCAAGCATCGCTGAATTAGAATTTCATTTTCCCCAACCTGGATAGCTAAATCTTGTAAATAAATGTCATAATCATCATCTTGAAAAGTAATTGATGAAGCCGCATACCCCCGATTTTTCATTTCTCCGTGTATCTTAACATGTCCCACCACAGACTCAGCTTCAAATGGGTTTCTTTCACTCTGAACCCAAGCCAAGAAGACATCTGTGCCCTCAGCCCTTCCAATATATCCCATCTGCTAGTTCTCCATGTCCGGAGCAATATGGAATTTACAGTGTTAGCTTTTGTATATACCATTAAGTTGGGTGATTTCTTTTGAAAAGTGACTTTTTCCAGGGTTGCAATTTTTATAAGGCAATCCTAGCACGTGATGTTCCCATTTGGATGGCAATAATGGGAACTCTGAGTGGAACCGTTGCTTTAACTGACAACAGAACTCACCTTGTCTGTGAAGCTTTGGGAAACAAGCTTGTCATGGGAGGCATGCTGGTCAAGCAGCTTCCGTGGCTGGGTTAAGCCGGCATCATCTCTCGCCAAAATCAAATCAAACAGTGTCTTTGGAATGAAGACGACATTTGTTTGGCATCCTGCGTGCTGCACAGCGAAGACATAGGTCAAGCCATCCTTCTGACAAATTAACCCTAAAGAGCAGATCTTAGAAACAATAAATTCATCATAATGAACTAGAAAAATGGCTCCATTCGCTGATCTTCTGTCCACGTTGTAAATAGAAGCAAAGAAGAAAGGAACCCCAACTCTTATTTACCAGAAAGGATGAATTTAAAGTATTTTCGTGATTAGATAACACTCTCTTAATTTTTCAAGTTACCATGTGACAGTTTGATGTGAATGTGTCTGGCTTTAATCATCTGAATGAAGAGTGTCAGTGCCAAGACGGGTGGAAGAGACGCTGGTGACTTAATTATTCTAAACAAGCTTAGGCTGTGGTACACAGAAGATAACAGCTAACATACTGCTACGTACTCGCTGATATACAAGTCAAGACAAAGATAAAAGATTTTATTCCAAAGAGAAAACACACTTAAAGAAAAGCCTTTGTCACAGGGTCTTGAAGCAGAAAGCGAAGGAACAAAACAAATAATAGAGTTTGGAAAAGCTTCCGCAGGGACATGGCTGTGGGGACCGGGCCTCCTCTCCCATGCAACACCTTGACCTTATTTTATTTTCAGTCTTGCTACATAACACATTGGATAGTCCTGAACTTTTAATCCTCCTGCCTCAGCCTCCTGAGTGCTAGAATGGCAGGTGCATAACCCAGCCCTGGTTCCTCTCACAGTCAAGGGTGTTTCTTCACCTGGTGCATTATTAAAGCAACTCATAGTCCCATACCGTGTGTTCTTTACTTTGGAATTGGCTCTATTTCCATAATTTGAAACACCCGCAAAATAATCCTAAAAATGTTTTTTACCACCCTAGGAATGCATGAAGAATCTTGATGGCCAGAGCACCTTTGGGTGCCTAGCTTCTATGAAGCCTTCCACAGCCCGTCACATCACCCTGGCTTTATTTTTAGAAGATCACTATGACTAGATGAAATAAAAGGCAAGAAGGGTCAGTAGGTACCAACCTGCTCCTGACTGAGCAGTGTTCACGCTGGTTGACCTCAGAACAGGGAACTGGCTTCCAGAGACTTCTGTAATCCCTTCAGCATGAGACCTATCTCTGGCAATGCTTATCCCTGTGCCCGGACTTAGGGAGAGCTCCTTGTTGACTCTCCTCTGACCCACAGGTTGCGGCCTCTGGACCTTCCTCATCTTTATTGAACCCCACAGTATATCTCAAAGCCCACGGAGCTCACGCCGGTTCTTTCTGTTCTCTCATTGGACCCCAAGAGGCCATTGCCTGCTTCTGACCATCATTCAGCCAAGCCAGGGATATCAGAGGAGTGGAGAGCTAGGCAAATCGGGTCATTTTCAGAGTTACTAAGCCATGGAAAAAGCCTGGAGAAGCTGCCTTTTCATAGAAACTGGAGAAGGGTTGTGGCATTGGCATGGCCTCCCTGACACCTTCCCTCTGGCCTGTATTGCTTCTCCAACCTACACTGCAGTCAAAGATGGTCATTCTATGTGGTCTCTGCGGTGTAAGGTACAAGTCCACAGTGAAGTTTCAGGAAATAGTACCCACTCCCCATAGAAAGGGAGGGCAATGAGAAAAGCATGAAAGGATACACACCCCACCCTTCTTCTCTTCCAACCTTGAACTCATCCACAGCGCCTGGACCCTGCAGCCTTCTTGTACTGTACTGCAGAAAGAAAGGTAGGGAGAAAGCCACCCGTGCAATGATGGAGCGGGGACAGAGCCTGGGTTCACCACGGGTTCAATGAGTTACCAGACCAACCACAGGGCTGCCTGTATTTAACCTTTATGTTAAATAAACAACGAACCTGGGTATGATTCAAGATGATGCATTTTAGGCTGATACTTGTAACCAAATGTACTCCTGGCCTGCCCTCGAGGTCTTTAAGTAATCACAAGAAAAGGAAATGGGGTAGAAAAGAAAATGTATTAGGCACCCTGATAGTTCATTTTCATTATCAACCTGATTGGACTGAGAAATGCCTGGACGATTAGCGAGGCATACCTCTGGGTGTGTCTGTGAGGTCATTTCTAGAACCTGTTAGGTCGGGAGGGCTCTGAACTAATGAATAATATAATCCATTCATAGGTTCAAAATTTGCGACAGGAGAAGGCAGGCTCTGAGTGGCGGGAGTGGATCCCTGGGGCTATTCTTAAAGGCTACATCCTGCCTAATTTCTTCTTGTTCCACTTTGCTCCCTGACCACCAAGGTGTGGACTGTTTTGTTCCTTCATGTCCTGTTCACCATGATGAAGTGAAGCCTTAAACCATGAACTCAGAAATGGATCTTTCTCTTCTTAAGTTTTTCTACCAGGCATTTCATCACCAGACTGAGAAAAAAAAATGTAAGCACCTACTGTGTGTTGGGCACACCCTAGCCAATCTCTCACATGTTTCCCTATTTAATTTTTACAGCTCCCTAGTAAGGTCATTACTATCTAAATCTTAGAGGGGAAGGAATTGAGGCATAGAAATTAAATACCTGCCCAAGGTCAGTTAATTTGTGCAACCATAATTTAAATCTTCTGATTTAAAGCTCAATTTAATTTTAATTAGTGCGCATATAAAACTTGTTCCTTACCTTTTTAATAAGCATATGTAAGATTACTGGAAGGATGTTAGCCACACTGGCTCTGTCACATCGCAGTTTATGGATGTAAGTGGGATGAGGAGGTAGCGCCGCCGAATCAGCCGCGCTAACTCAGAGCCGTAGTCCTCTTTCTTAGGAAGCATGCAATTCCTCACCAAAAGCAGGGTTGGAATATGAGTGAGACTTATGGTCATTTGGGGCTTACTGTTAACAAATCCCAGCACAGGGCAGGAAAGTGACTCTGGTGATGTTTAAAATTCCTCCTAAGATCCCATGCCTTTGCAGCTAGGGCAAGGTATTTTCCTTTTAATTCTGGCCACCATTCAGTCTCTGAAATAAGAAATGTTTTCTGTAGTCCTTCCTTAGAGATGCTGCTCCCCGGGAATAGAACAAAGGTCCTTCCTAGTTGCTGATTTGGAAAATAATTTATGATTATAATTGATTATGATTATTATTTTGCCTAGAGAAAAGTTAGCGTGACTGATACTAACCTCGTAAGTTGGGACAAGAGCAGAGCTGAACTGGTGGGCATGGAGGTGACAGTACAATAGACAAAATACCTGCTGCTCTAATAGAACATTCTTTCTCTCGTACTCCATAAGAGTACTCAGGACTGATGGAGAAAATGTTCCTCCTTAACAGCACATAAAATGGTTTTTTAATGCCTTTTATACTTATGCCTTTTATGGCCTCAGCAGTTTAGAGACTGAGGCAGGAGGATTGCCACAATGTTCTTTATCCAAACAACCATATTTATTTTCGCAATTGTAAACCACAAATGTACGTGTGTGCTTGTTGTTTTCTCTCTCTTCTCTGCGTATTATTTTCTTCTTCATTATTTAAACTTTCTAGTGCTGGGCTGATTTTATGTCATCTTGGCACAAGCTAAAGTCATCTGAGAGGCAGGAACCTCAATTGAGAAAATGCCTCCGGAAGATCAGGCTGCAGGCAAGTTTGGAGGACATTTTCTTAGTTACTGATTGATGGGGGAGAGCCCAGCCCATTGTGGGTGGGGTCATCCCTGAGCTGGTGGTCCTGGGATTCGTAAGAAAAAAAAAAGAACGAGCAAGCCATAGAGAGCAAGCCAGTAAGCAGAACTCCTCCCTGGCCCCTGTATCAGCATCTGCTTCCAGGTTCCTGCCCTGTCCGAGTTCCTGTCCTGACTTCCTTTGATGATGTACAGTGCTGTGGAAATGCAAGCCAAATAAACCCTTTCCTCCCCACGTTGATTTGGCCATGGTTTTTTGTTGCAGCAATAGAAACTCTAACTAGTAAAGGTGTTTGATAGGCACTCACTGAAGGGTGGCTGAATGGATGATGGACCACTGAGGAAAACTTCATGGGGGTGATTTTAAAATGATTAATAATGACAGCACTTAAAAGGCGACCACATTTATCGATGAGCTGGTGAAAGATGTGTTTTAGTAAAGGGACAACATGAAAACACTAAAAGAGTATGTCCTTGGCATCAAGGACATCAAATACTGTGTGTTCTGCTTAGAGCTCCTCCCCTGGGTGTTCTCCCTGCTGTCACTTGGGACTGACAGTTACGTGAGCAGGGCAGGAAAGGAAGCACCAATCAATTCCTCTTCAGTGGGACAACTGCAATATTTTTAACTACATAGATAATCAAAACATGGATGAATCTTGGCATCAAAAACTATGAAACTTACATAAAGCCAAAACTAAAACCCCACCCCCAAGCCTCCTTCTATTTTCTCTTCCTGTTCTAGCTCGCTAGCTGTTGGGATGAAATGCTGATCAAAACCAACTTGGGAAGAAAAAGGTTTGCTTCCTCTTACAGTTTATAATCCAATGTTGGGGGAAAGCCAAAGCAGGAACAGGACAGGAGCTTGAAACAAAACCCACAGAGGAAGGCTGCTTATTGCCTTCTGTCCCCCTGACCTTGTTTACACAGCCCAGTCCCACCTGTGCAGGCATAGCACTGCCCACAGGCTCGCCTCCCAAATAAATGAATTAAAAAACAAACCCTGCCCCACAGACATCTCTACAGACCAGTGTGATGGAGGTAATTCCTCAACTGAGGGTCTCTTTGCCAGGTGTTGACAACCAAAATTAATCATCACACCTGACTACTTTTCTCTCCCTTCCCAGAACTAAAGATTTAAGAATTAGATGAACATATGTCCTCAAACTTCTGCCATGCATTTACATAGACATCTACACACATGCTCACACATACTCTTCCATACCTACCATGTCCATGTACATACCGGCGGCAGCCACATATGTATAGACTGCTAGCATGCAAAAAGGAGGTTGACACTCTCAGCTTAAAATGAGGATGCTCCCTCACAATTCACCACAGGACCTTACCATAGAACACAGGCTTCATCGTTGCCCCTCCTGGACCTGAGAGGCAGGCTCCTATCTTTCACAGACGTTGGGAAGGAACACAAAGCCGCGGATTTGAGATGAGACTCTGTGGCTGCATCCAGCACACACATGCGGGGCTTTTCTCCTTATCGTTTCCAGATTTCCATTAGCTTGGTAGTTGACTCTTTCTGAATCCTCTGTTTTAATTGAAGAACTCACACTTCTCTAACCCTCAAGGACTTACACCAACCCATTAGGAGACACTAAGCATTCCTGAGTACGATGTGCCATATGAGGTGTCTTTTTTCTCTCTGTCTTTTTTTTTTTAAACTGTCTGGAAGACCGTCTTCCCCAACGCCTGTATCAACAAAGGTACTGCAGGTCTTAGAGGAGAGATGAAAATGGTCCATGAAGACAGACTTCCCGAATGATGGGGGAGGTTCCTGGGAGTTCACTAACTGCTGTGCAAGCTCCATGCTGCTGCCCACAACAGACACAATTTAAGGCCTCAGAAATGAACTCAAGCTCTTCTAATAAAACAAATATTTCACAGTTCATTTAATCCAAGATATTGAAAAGACCTGCAGAGCCTTGGGGGTTACCCACTCCCCAGGGATGCCACAGTATCTGAGAAATCCAGATGCTCCCCCCTCTCTGCATCTCGGCAGCTGCTGCACCAACACCAGCCTCACTACTCTTCGCTGTGTTCTCGAAAGCCATTGCTGGATTCAATCCAAAGGAAGCTGAGGTGGGGGCTTTCCTCTCCTGGGCTCCTCATCAAACGGCATAGAGAAGTTTGGCTGGGGAACAGTCATCAGTGTCCAGATATTCATGCATGATTGTCACTACTCTTTCTTTATGTATTATAGAACGCCTACCATGTGTTGTTGACACTGTCCCAAATGCTAGAGATAGAGGAACGTACAAGACATGGGAGACACCTTAGCTTTACAGATCTTTTTATTGTAGCTCATAAAAGAGACAATAAATATGTAAGACATCATGTGTCATATGGTATTAAATGCTGTGGATAAAGTTACTCAACGGTGTTGGGAGCCCCATGGTGGGAGAAATATGATTTTAAGTAAAGTAGACAAGAAAAGGCTCACTACATTTGGTAAAGTCATTTACTCAGCTGTAGGACTCTGGTTTTAAATTACCACAGCTCCAAATCAGCTCCAAATGAAAGGGTAATGAAAGCCTCGGTTCTAGTGTGAAGGTCTAAGGAAATATTCATCCGCTCCCTAACCTTTGCTTCATGAAGGAACTGTCATCTGCACCATGGATGACTACCAATGAAGTAGCTGTGTTCTTGCATGATGCTGGCCATGTTCTGTCATTTAGCAGGATAGTTACTAATCACAGTTAACTAAGTCTCTTCCTTGAGAAGAGAGCAAGCTTGATCTCCTGTCTCTTTGGAGCATCTCCTAGAATGTCTCCTTATCACAATGTTTTCCCCAGTTTCTCTATTTGGTATCTGAAACCCTTAACTAGGTTAACCAAACTTCCCCTTGAGAACCTGTTAGACTTGAGACCTAGAGAATATAAGTCAGACTCCCTCAAGGCAGACACTCTCAGATGTAAAACTCAGGAGTCATAAGTAGCCATTTTCCTACTTTGTGAAATGATGGAATTTGAAGCCAACATGCAGAGAGCAGCAAAAGCAAAGAGTAGAATATTTCATGGCACATCCTAATTCCTGGTTGTTGTGGTTTACATGGAGTCCCATGCCCTACCCCAGAGCATGTTAGCAGGTTATGAAACTCTAGGAGGCAGGCTTCACTAGAGAAAGTAGGTCACTGAGGTTAGGTCCTTGAAGTAAATTATTCTTGGACCGTTTTGGGAAGTCACAAGTGAACAGTTCTTCTCTTGGACATGTTCTTACCTCTGCGTCACAGTGTTCTGTTGAAGGGGTAGCAAGACAAATTCCTCCCCTTCACCTGTTTCCATCAGGATCTTTGCTCCAGTGAGAGAGGTAGGGAAGGCACTGGTGAATCCCACTGTACCCCTCCCATACCTAGAGGTTTGTTTAACCCTTTTTAGGGTGGAACCAATCATGGGATAAGTAACCGGTGTCTGCTGAAGACAGAGGCTACGCCATATGGGCAGGGCAACTGAACACAAATCTACAATGCCACAGAAAATAACTGTGAATCCTATATTGTATTGTGATTCCTAGTAGCTTGTCATTATATGATCTGGCCTAGCTGAGAAAATACCCAAACACCCCACTTTTCATCTTGTTTTCAGTGTTTTCTTGCCCTGAAAACACCCACAGATGCTCTTGAAAGGAGATTAGGGGATTAGACTTCAGTGAACCTTCACGTTCATCCTTGATGGATATGACCTATAATCCATTCTACTCCGGAAGCTGTTTACGGAGACAGAGACCTGGTTGTCACCCTGACAAATTCCACTCTAATGCCTTGGATGCAGATTCAGGCACTTGCACTTTCTAAACAGCTCTTGAGTAGTGGATCCCATAACACAGGTGTGTGAAGCAACACTCCAGGGCTTCTCCATCATCCAGAGAAAACGTGTAACACAACTGTGAAGGAACCATCTGAACTGGCCTCTTGACTGTTTCTTAAAATGCCACCTCATGAGCTGTCCTAGTTAGGATTTCTACTGCTGTGAAGGGACACCATGACCATGACAATTCTCAGAGAGGAAAATATTTAACTGGGGCTTAGTTTCAGAGGTTTAGTCCATTATCATCATGGCGGGACATGGCGGCGTGCAGGCAGGCATGGCGCTGGAGAAGGAGCTGAGAGTTCTACATCTTGATCTGCAGGCAGCAGGAGAGACTGAGTACTAGGCACGGCTTGAGTTTGTATGAAACCTCACACTCCACCCCCACAGTGACACACATTTCCTCCATCAAGACCATGCCTCTCAATAGTGCCACTCCCTATGGGTCAACCATTCAAATATGTGAATCTATAGGGGCCATTCCTATTCAAACCACAACAGGGTCTTTGTATTTGTTGGGACCTTGGCCAGGGGACATCCTTCCCCTAGATATAGCTTGATCTCTTGTTTCTTTTGAGAATGTCTTCTGATCACAAGGCTTCCCCGGTTTCTCTATCTATTGTCTTAAACCTTAACTCAAGTCATTCCCTTCCTCTCCCCACTTTTCCCTCTCCTTAGCACTTCCCATTCTCTGATGCGCTGTGTATTTCATTTCCTGTGTTATTGTCAACATTCCGTTCTACAAGGACAGAGATGCTTGCCCATTATGTTCATTGTAAACTGGAACAGTCCTTGGCAAAATGATACGATCAGATACTTATTGGGGGAGTGGACACCACCATAAATTCTACAACGGCTGATGGCTCAACAGCCATTTTGATTCCTGCAGTTAGGAACCAGCTTTCCAACGCGTTGGCTACACAGTACCCAGACACAAATGTCTTCCATCCGAACAAATTCGACGCAACTTCCGAGATACTTAGAAATGTTGATATTCTTGAGACAAGAAAGACAATGGCCAAATCAGACTCAAGACTAGCGGTTGTGAACTGGCAGGGAGGAGAAGTGAGAGTGACCCCGCCTGCCATGCTTTGCCATAGCTTTCCCAAGCCCTGGTCTTAGAAAAAGGAAAAAAGACTCCTCGCTGCCAGCTTATCAAAAAATTCTCCGCTTTGGTTTAGAGTCTCTCTAGCCTGAAAAAAACGGGCACCAAAGGTGGGGTGGGGCCCTTGCAGGAGAGAGAGGTGCATACACACCTTCAAACATGCACCTTACTCTTGTGTACTTTACTGTTCCGCAAATGCTTTCCAGATATCAGATAGGCATACAGCCTCTACAGCCTGCCTAAGAGGCAGCTGAGGGATAATGCAATTTTTTCGGCCTTCGGAAACAAAAAAACTTGTTCGGATAGGACATGATCACTCAATTTTAAAAAAATATAACTTTTTGGTTTTAATTAAGAAAAATTATATTTATTAATTGTACACAACATGGTGTATGTGTTGGGGGTGGGGGTAGGTGTGTGTGTGTGTGGATGTGGTCATCACGCTGTACCGGAGACTTTTTCAGCATATTCCTCCCGTTCCTTTAATTAATAGCTTCCCATCTGTGCACTCCAGCCCTTCCCTGGTCACTACCGAGAATAGTTCAGAGGCTGAGAGTTTGAGATTCCACATGTAAGTGAGATATTTGGCATCTGTCTTTCTGTGTCTGGCTTATTTCACTTAGTACACTGTCCCCCTGATTCATCCATGTTACCATAGAAGCTAGGATGTGGTCTTCTTATTTAGGCCTGAAAAGCTCATCTACAACATTTTAATTATCCAGTCACCCACTAACGGATAAAAGTGTTTGTTGTTTCTGGCCACTCCCCCTTCCCTTCCCCAGCACACATGAAAATGTCTTCCTTTTTCTCCAGTCTCCAATGGGAACTAGAGATGGGAAGTGACTCCAGACAGCAGTCCCTCAAAACGACTTCATTTCTTCTTTCATCTTCCATAATGTAGTTGTGTTAGACAGTCTCCAAGGTTTATTCTAGGCAGCAAAGTGATGCACACTTATCAGGCCCAGTTCCAAGCTAGCCAAGCTGCAGACCCTCAGCACATAGTTCCTATTCTTATTCCAGAAGGATTGGAATGACCATTAAACCACGCTACCAAGTGACTCGAGAGAAAGCCCGGGGAGCCCAACCTCCCATGCAGTTCTTGTCTACCTCACATGTGAGCAAAGCTGATGCAGCACCATCAAGTTCCAATGGTCCCTCCTCATGGTTTCTTCTGCACTTCTGCAGCCTCTCCCTTCCTCGTGACCTCATTCCTGAAGTACTTCCCAACAAAAACCTCAATGTCTTTCCCAATCTCTCCTCACCCTCGTTGAATAATCTAAAATGTCATCGTGGGGATCTTTATTCTTTCAAACGTTCCATGAGGTTCAGTTTCTGACTAAAACCAGGACCTTTTTCTTGACACTCCGTTATTTTCTGATCTTCTCTTACAGGCAGAGATAACACATAGTTTACTGTCTTCAACAGGGTACTTCCATCTGGAATCAATGCTAAACTTAAGGGGACTCTTATACTATAGGCAGAGGTCAGAGCACCCGGAAAAGGTGGATGTTAGCATTTATTTGCTAAACTGGACTTGAACGTGGCTTTGCCTTAATGTAAGGGTTGAAAATGGTGGCGATACAGAGGGGGCTGTAATCTGCAGCCTCCTCTGTATCTCTACCATTTTTAAACCTTACATACTTCCAGATCCCACAAAGTGGGTCTCCCTGTGATCCACAGGATTCAGGAGCCCCAAGAAAGCTATGAGCATGTCCTAACGCAGACTGTAAACTTCCTGAAAACACTGCGAGATGGGTGCGTGTGTCTCCTTCGTTTTGTTTTTTGTATCTCAGCTGTGTCACAGGCTCTGGAGAAAATAATATTGTGTCTCGATGAAGGTAAAGGTTGGACACACCTGAATCCTTTTATAGCACTGAACTGTAACACACAGGCAATAACATAAAGGATTTGGGGACTTTCCATAACCAGTTCATAGGTGTATCTGATACTGCTCTATAGGGACAAAAAAAAAAAGACAGATGTTGAAAATTAAAACAAAAACTTTAGAATGGATCTCAAAGTTACATGACTTTAACATGAGCTTTTAGTTAGAAGCCCATGAGTGAACTGTGAGTCTCCAAAAATAAGTCCCTACTTGATTGTTCTCAAGTTCCATTTAGTTGTCACTCTGATTAAAGAAAGTGAAATAAATATCCTAGCTAATGTACAATGCTGCATGGCTTAATGAAACCCTAATTAGAGAAGCCATAACTGACGAAAAGGCTCTGGTCCAGAGTGAAATCAGAGAAATGGAGCTCATGCATGTGAGCACGAAAACAAGCCGGGTTTAGGGAAAATGAAGACCTAAGTGCTTTAGGTATCTACCCATTTATGATTTCTGAAATTTGGCAATTTTTTCAGTTACCTGAAAATCTTAAGAGAGCTTTCTACAGACAATTAACCCAAGAAAAACTGTGAGTCTGTTTACTCAATGAAGTTCCCTGCAATGCTGCCTTTGTATAGTGAGCCGCCCATCCGATCATATTTCCACCCAGAACCTTCCCCAGTTTGTTTTCTGTTGCTGTGATAAACACCATGGCCAGAAGCAACTGAGCCAAGGGTTTCCATTTCTAGATAACAGCAATCATCATAGGAAGCCAAGGCAGGAACTTGGGGCAGAGACCTCAAAGGAACACTGTTTATTGCTTTTGGAGTACCTTTCTTTTATAGACCATCTGCCACCACCCACACTGAGCTGGTCCTTCCTACATCAATTATAGTTAGTTAAATGTCCCCAACAGATATTCGGCAGACCAATCTAGTGGAGGTAATTCCTCAGAGGAGGTTCTCTCTTCCCAGGTTCAACTTGACAAGCAAGGTTAGCCATCCAAATAATTTCTCCATCGTCTTTTCCATCTATTAACAAAGAATTAAATGGCGGAGGGGTAAGAATTGTTACTAAGGAAATTTCTCTAGTACTAGAAATGCCTATTAAGGAACCAGTATTATGTATGATGTTCTTGTTTTAATTATTTTCCATGTGCAGGAATTAGGGACAGCATATTATATACCGTTATTTCCTTATTCTTTCAGAAATTATCCTCATTTTACAGACAGGTTTCCAGATTTGAGATGTGAGTGTTCTTCAATGCAGGATTAGTTAAAATAATTCTTTTGAAATAATTTTGCTCCTGTTTCCATTTTATGAGAATAACAACTTCATAATTTATCATCTTAAAGTATCTGGGTTTTTTCATATTTACATATTCAGGTGGTAAGATAAATCCAGATAGGATATAGAGCAATGACTTGCCTTTGTCCTACAGCTGGGATCTCCTTCAGCTGAGAGTTTCTGATGCCTTGAGGTGACCTGATGGCCGAAGTGAAACCTAAAATCAACTATAGATATCTTCACTTTAGTCTGACAGCTCCTGATGGCTGCTAGCTGGGCCCTGGGGTGAGGTTGTTGACCTCGGAGCCTATTCAAGGTATCCTGAGCTTCCCACAACACGGAAACCTCAGGTTGTCGGAACTGCCTATTGGCAGCTGTAGACTCCCAAGTTACTTCTAACCAATTCTTTTGGTTTCGACCGATTCTCAAATCTTCCCAGATTCCAAGAGGATGTTGGGGGAGGAAGCAACATAGGCCATTCCTTTCGCTGCTGTGAGGAGAGTCAGCTGTTTTGCATTCACTATTCGAAATCACCACAGGCTAGAAGGGAGCAAGCTCCTTGACTCCTGTGTTGGTTTGAATCTGAAATGTCCCCCACGGGTTCATGGCTTGAACACTTGTGTTATTTGGGGAGTGTGGAATCTTTAGAGGTGGGAGACTTGCGGCTGAAAGTCAACACTCAGGACAGGCCTTTGCAGCTCATGTGTGGTCCCTAGTCCATGCCCTGCTCTCTTCTTCTAGTCTGCTGCGATTTGAACAGCCTCTGCCACTCACTCCTGCCCTCAGAAACCTGTCTGCTCCACCATGCTTTCCCTACCCTTACGGCTTGGAACTGTGGAGTGGAATGTGACTTTTCCTCCCTAAGTGGTTTGGAGGTGTCAGGGTCACAACAACACAGAAGTAACTAACGCCTGTCGGTTGTTATAGCCTGACAAACCTACCATAAATACAAAAACACTGTACATATTTGACTGAGAGGTGGCGCTAGGAACTGCAGGTGAAAAAGATGATGTGGTATTTGCCTCTCTGGGTCTGGGTTATGCCACTGAGTGTGATCACTTCTAGCTCTTTCCTTTTACCTGCCAATTTCGTTTCTCTTTCTAGCTGAGTAGTAGTCCATTGCACATATGCACCACATTTTTAGTATCCACTCATGGTTGAAGAACGTTTAGATTGTTCCCATTTCCTAGCTGTTGTGAACAGAGTAGTAATGACCATGGCCGAGCAAGTGTCTGTTGAGTAGGATGTTGAATTCTTTGGGCATTTGCCAAGGCGTGGTAGAGCTGAGTCATATGGTAGATTATTTTTAGTTTTCTGAAGATTCTCTATACTGATATCCATGGCAATATTTGTGGGCATGTTAACACAGAAAGGGGGAAATTTTTCAGGGTTCCAGCCCTAGACAAAGAACTACAGGCAACTACTGATGGCTGGGAGAATGAGAATTAGCCTCTCCCACTTGAAGCATGATTAATCAAAACTCAGAGAGAGAAATTGGGGTTCAACCTGAAGATCTGAAAAGCAAAGCAGGCAGCCATTGGCTCTTACTTCAACCTCAGTCCGAAATGACGATTCTGTCTCCAGGAATCTCAGAATGAGACTGTGTCTGAGAATTATTTCTTCCCAGCTCTAGAGAGGGGATTAAAGGCATGCATGGCCATGTTTCTATAGCAACTAGTGTGGCTACTGGGATTAAAGGTGTGTGTTACCATTGCCTGACTGTAAGGCAGACCAGTATGGCTGTTTTACTCTACCAATCCCTAGGCAAGCTTTATTTATTAAAATACAATTGAAATGCCATTACATTTTCCCTTTTAAATTAAAGGGGAAATAAATAAATTCTTTCTAAAATAAAAAGAAGGCTATAACTAATATAAGAAAAACTATATACAATAACTACAAATTATATCCAATATATATAGGCAATAAATACATCAACAGTGCCTAGTCCATTTGCATATGACAAATTCAGAGAAAATGCCCCATATCTATCCTCTCTTGCTGAGTCCAAAGTATTGTACCTAATTTACTTTCTATCATAACTTGTATTACCACCCAAAACTATCTTTTGATATCTCTCAACCTCATATACTTTCTATTTCTTTAGTGAATTTCTTTTCTGAGTCTCATAAACAAAGGAGACAATAACTATAACTATCTAGTATTCAACTCCCTCAGAGGCCCAAGAAGAAAACAATATTAACTGAGTAATAGGAAGTGCAAGAAAGCAACTTCCCAAAAAATGTGAGTAATGACAGAAACAGCTGGCTGCCTGGACAGTCACCCAAAGAGTCTCTGCAACATTGGGACATCCATCTTTGGCCTACAGGCCTAGCATATTCGACAGACTTTTCTGTGAAGCAGGATATTTTGTGTCCTGCTTGTCTAATTAGGATAGTATAGCCTCAGCAATGGAGGCAGGGCATTTTCTAGCCCAGTGACTTACTTTTACCACAAAGAAAGTAAACTCCATGTGGAGTTTCGTTGATACTCATTATCTTCTCTGAAGTAGATTGGTGCTGCTAGGAGCAGACATGTCTCATTGTCATAAAAAAGAACCTAGGTTATTAAAACATCTTAAATGCCATATTCTGTAGATCTCTGAAATGTTTGAAGATGACCTGTACATCTAAAATATATCTTTTTGACCTTGAAAACATACCTAATGTGATTACAAGCTCAATTATACTAGGTGACTAATTACTAACTTGCATTTGCATTTTCTTATTATCCTAAACAGTTGATAATAATAATTTTTAAGGAATAGAAATTTGCATTACATTGTTAAATGAGTTTAATATAGACACAATACCTTGAACAAGAGTAGAAATATATGTACAGAATGTTTTAACAAAGTTAATCTCAAATTTGTATCAATATATAAAATTTTTATACAATATACAAAAGTCCAATCCAATGTAAAACATTTAAAACTAATAGTTGCTTTTAAAAAGTAGATTCAATAATCTACCTTTTTATCTTATCATATCAATATCCGCCCCTTTCCTTTTCAGAGTAGATTCAACAATCTACCTATCATATTTATCACATTTATATTCCCCTTTTTTTAAAAAAAATAAAAGAACCTTGAATCTAACTTTCTCTGTTTAGTTTATTTCCTGACCATTATCCATAACAACTTGTAACCAACACGTTAAACAAAGACAAACATCCACAATCCATTTAATAACCAAAAACTACTCAGCCCACCTTTTGGGAATATGTGGATCATTTTCTAAGCTACTTCCTGCTCACTGGGGGTGCTGATAATCTTATGGGGACCCCCAAAAAATTTAGGATTATGGTCAAGTCCTGACTGGAGTATTCTGTGAGGCTGGGACATTCCAGCCAGCAGTTTTAAAGCTGTTTTGGATGTAGAACTCAGAGGAAACTGAAACAGAGGTGCTCTGAAATGTTGTATTATCTGGGCCATCTGCTCCTACCAGAGATTTTCCAGGGGATCTTCTTTTATCAAATCCTATTTTTCTTACCTTATAATGAATCTACAGCCTCTCACTTCCTGTGGAAACAAAAACAAAACCCCTTCCCCAATGTAACACATGTCCTGGTTTCCATTCTAAGGTCAGTACATCTTTAAAGTATATTGTCTTACTTAATTCCACAGTTTTTTATTATTACCAATGTCCTTCTACAGCTGTTGTTCCTTTCTCATTAGCATTTAGAAAATTCAAAGTTAATAAAGCATTATGCAATCTATTTCTGGGGGTATTTTTCCATCCTTTTCTGTTTATTTAGCATATCCTTTACAGTTAGATTTGATCTTTCTGTAACTCCCTGACCTGTGGGAATTTTAGCAGCTATTGCTCATTCCTCAGCAGTCAAACAATTCAAAGACAACACAATAACCTACAGTATCCAGTATCCAGTATTCTCTGTGTATTTTCCATTTTTACATGGAAGCTAAGCCATGGTGGCTGGGAGCTGGGAGCACTAGTTTGTCTCCTGAACCCAGGTAACTAGGTTTGGGTTCCAATTCCTAGAGCTGGAATTTCAATCCCAGCCTTGACCTGGACTGGTGGCTAAAAAGTCTTAGGAGAATGGCTTTTTCTTAAATTGATGCCCCCAAAAGTTAGGCGCCAAAAATAGAGTTGAAAACTATTAAGTTATAATTATAGTTTTCCTTAGTTATGATACAAGATAAAGTAGATATAAATATTGTACCTGTAATCTTTGCTTGATCTGTTTTTTTATATGTAATTTTACTATGTTAAAGTTAAAACCTTCCTTTTTATTTAGACAGAAAAGTGGAGATGATGTGGGATTCCCGTCTGTATGCTGTGTATATATTTTATTACCATTGGTTAATAAAGAAGCAACTTTGGCCTATGGCAGGACAGAACAGAGCTAGGCAGGATAACTAAACTGAATGCAGGGAGAAAGAAGGTGGAGCCAGGGACATGCCATATAGCTGTCGAAGGAGAAGGATGCCAGAATCTTACCTGTAAGTCACAGCTTTGTGCCGATACACAGATTAATAGAAATGGTTTAATTTAAGATGTAAGAGCTAGTTAGGAATATGCCTGAGCCATGGGCCAAACGGTGTTGTAATTAATATAGTTTCTGTGTGGTTATTTGGGTCTGGGCAGCCAGGAAACAAACATGCAGTCTCCATTTACACCCACCAGTAACCCTTTTGTTGGTTGTCTAATACAGAGTTGTCAACCTTGATACCATATACATGCCACCAACAAAAACAGACTCAGCAGGTTGTACACACACACACACACACACACACACACACACACGACATTGAAAAAGAAGAGGCTATCAACTTTAGTGGGAACATGAGAACAGTTTGAGGGACTAGAAGAAGGAAAGGTGGGGGGAAATGATACAATTCTCTTTCAGTTGATAAATGATGTATTCTACTGAGAGTCACAGCTTAACAAGACATTAGAATATTCATTGTTTCCTCTGGCTGACAGACAGCAGTGGCTGCCTGCTGCCACCCAATATCTCAAAAAGTCTCAACGGTTACAGAAAAGTTCAGAATTTACAATCGGAAATACAATTCTACTGAGAGCATTTCGTTTTCACACTGTTGCAGCCAATTGTTCTCAGGTCAAACCATTGTAACTGGGGCCTGTCAGTAATGCCGTTTAAGTCTTAGGATAACCCAGGATACCATTTAAGTCTTAGGATAACCCAGAATACCGTTTAAGTCTTAGGATAACCCAATCCAAAAATACATTTTAATTGCATGTAACACCCTAGGCTTTATCATTACAGGAAGAATTTTCAATGAACATAAATTAGGAGGTTTAAGTATTAAGAAAGGGAATTCAGAGCCTGGAGATGGGGACTCTGATTAAAAGCGCTGACTGTACAATCCTGGGGAACAGAGTTCAAATCCCACCATCTACATAACAAGCACCGTGTCCCACATCTGTAACCCTAGCTCTGAGGAGGATGGATGGGGCCTGCTGGCTCGACACTTACATGAGACAATGTGAGCTCCAAGTTCAGGGTGAGAACCAGCCTCAAAAGAAAAGGCAGAGAATGATTAAGGAGGATAGTAGACTCTCCTAGCCTCTGCACATGTGCACAGGTGCACACACCCACACATACAAATATATATACACTCACACAGATATGCACACATAAACAAAATCTTTTTAAAAGATTGCAAACTCAAAACAATGCACAGGCCATATAGCTCATATAAACAGATAAAATGTATTGAGAATGCTAAAAGGAAGATTTTTTTTTTATCAAAAAGAATCTGAATGAGCTGAATTTTTACGTGCACTCACTTAATTTTCTTAAATAAGTGTTAACAAGAAGAATACGGCATACCAGTTTACTCTTTCTGTAACCGACAACTGCTTGATTTTCAGATGGAAACTCATTAACATGATGGCCACATCTCTGGAACTTTCCTAGCCCTCACAGTTAGTAATAGGCCCACTCCATGTCTGTAAGAGATTAATGCAATTTAAAATTCCCCATACAATAAGTAAAATTCCCTGAGTTGGGTGAAAATGGGGTTATTCCCTTTAAAATAAAATATTTTTATTAATTCTTTTTTATTTGTTTGTTTTTTGAGACAGGGTTTCTCTGTGTTGCTTTGGAACCTATCCTGGAACACCCTCTGCAGACCAGGATGGCCTTGAACTCACAGAGATCGGCCTGTCTCTGCCTCCCGAGTGCTGGGATTAACCGCGTACACTACCACCACCCTCCTATTAATCCTTAAAAACAAAAATTCAATTAAAATTAATTTTAAAATACCACCCTCCCACCACCAGTGACTGAGGCTGGTAGAAGAGCTGGCCATGAGATCATAACCGCAGCGGGAGAGCTGTCGCTGCCGCTCTTCAGAGGCAGTTCTTTGGAGAGTGGCCCCTGCACCTCCCCTAGACAACATAGTAGAGCTGGCCCAGCAAGAGGAGGTGTGGGAGAACTGATCTGGAGGATGTGAAAGCAGGAGAACTGGCCCTGCCCCTTGCTCAGAGCCGCCATAGCTGCAAGGGGTGAAGATAGTCAAGGCAATGCTGGAGAGCTCACCCTGACGGTGAAGACAGAGCAGGCAGACTGATCAACCCTGATGATTACCCAGGCCCAGAATCAGGGTTATGTGTTGGCCTGCTCCAACATCCACCCCATCTGGGATCTGCTGGAGCACGGGGGTGGGGGGGGTGTCAGTCCTATGGACCCAGGTCTGCAGGATCTCCATGACACCGGGCAGCAATAGGATGGCCAAGGAAAGTACGAATGGGAGTCCAGCGTCAACGGTGTAGCAGAGACTAAGGGCTTTGGACCAGACCAATGATTCTTTTCGATGAACGCCTGCGTATAAAAATGTACGGATACATTTTTCATATGGATAATATGAACTAAAGGCTCAAGACCATGATGGGGAAACCCACAGAATCAGCTAGTGGTTCTGACCTAGCTAGTGGGAGCTCACTGACTCCAGACTGACAACTGGGGAACCTGCATGAGACCAAACTAGGCCCCCTGAATGCAGGTGGCAATGGTGTGACTTGAGCAGTTTGTGCATCCACGGGCAGTGGGATCAGAGCCTAACCCAAAAGCATGAACTGAGTTTGTGGAGCCCATTCTCTATAGGAAGATACCATAGTCAGTCTAGGCAGGAGCGGGGTGGGATGCGGTGGGGTGGGGTGGGGTGGAGGCGGGGGCTTGGTCCTGCCTCAATGAAGTAATAGGACAGACTTAACTGACTTCCCAGGGGAGGCCTTACTCTCTCTGAGCAGAAGATGGGAGGTGCGGTGGGGGCAAGGTGGGGGGAGTGGGAGGAGAAGAGGGAGGGGCAACTGGGATTGGTATGGAAAATAAATGAACAAATAAATGAATACATAGATAAAATGTATGAATGAAGGGGTTTACTGCATGACTCACTGTGTCACACTGCAGCTTCTATGAGGAGATTTTTTCTTTCTCTTTTATTTTTTCTTTTAAATTTTACTTCGTTTTATTCTGGGTGGGGAGGCGGATAGGTGAGATCAGAAAGCATGATGTGAAAGACACGAAGAATAAGTAAAAGGAAAGTTAAAAAATAAAGAAGTGACAATTAAAATCCATTTAAAAAGTTGTATGTGTATGTATATAGGTGTTTGCCTGCATGTATATAAGTATCCATGCAGAGGGCATTGGATCCCCTGGAACTGGAGTTGCAGATGGTTGTGAACTGCCATGCAAGTACTGGGAATTGAATGAACATCCTCAAGAAGGGCAGGCAGTGCTCTTAACCACTGAGCCATCTCTCCAGCCCCTGAAATGGGCTTATTTTTATTTTGAGCATCACCTTATCAGAATAGAAATAACCGTCTATCTGTCCTAGAACTTTATACATTCATTGTTCTGTTACCATGAATGGTCTATCGTCAGCCATCATCCCGTATGATGGGATACTGGGAATATCTTCACAGACATCATGGTGAGCTTAACACTCGGAGCCCTGAAAGGTGAATCAGGATTCACATACTTAATTGCTGCATGGACATGTTACACTTTAGATCACCTTTAAATTGAAATGTTCTTTATTTTTCGTAACATATGTGAAATGATTATGCCACTACTGTTCTACATCATCCCAAGAGATCTGAACCCTAAGGGGATCACAAAATCCCTAGGGATCGCTATAGCTATTACGAGTCAATCATTAAGTATAATCTTCAGGATATTGATTTCCAGGCACGATAGAGTAGTGGGTATCTTTGTCCCTATTTTGCCATAATTTTCAGGAGGTTGGACGTTTGTCAATAAGGATGGTTGTCCCTGGGAGGTGGGAAACAAGTAGAGTCTCCTAGTTAGCCCGGCTTACTTCATTGATAGAATTCTGAGCCTGGAGAACAAAAGTGGGAAACTCAGAAATGAATAGAACATTGGTGAGCTTGGGACAATATTTGGCAACTGGAAGGACAGATGCAGAAAGAAAGATTGATTTTTTTTTTCCTTCCAGTGTAGACTAAAAACACAAGAATGCAAGAGCGATGAACTTCAAGCATATGATACATGCTGGAAAAAAACTGCAGCCAAGCAGAACCTAGTTAAGTTGCTCAAGACTAAATGAAGAGAAAATCTTCATGGAAACACAAAGATGAGGCTCAGAGCAGACTCACTGTAAACAGCACAATGAAGGCACAGTGCATGGACTGATAGTTCACAGGACTGACAGCCAAAGCTACCCAGCCGCCTAGAATTCTATACCAAGAGATTTTCACACCTTCCAAAATCGAAGATAAAATGAGGGTTTTTCAAAGATGGACCATAAGGAAAAAAATTCTGAATCTGAGCATGGTATCCTACACACATAATCTCTACACTTGAGAGTCTGAGGCAGGAGGATGCCAAGCTGAAGACCAGCCTTTTTTATTCAGTGGGACCCTGTCTCAAAAGAAGAAATAGATAGAATCTTAAAGAATTCAATTCTCTGCTACCACCATGTGAGAAGAAGTGTTTGGAAACACCTTTCGGGGCAAAGCAAAATAAAACTTTGGTGCAGGACAATTCTGTATTCTGTCAATTACGTTTTAAATAAACGGTGATTGGCCAGTAGCCAGGCAGGAAGTAGAGATGGGGCAAGGAGAACAGGAGTATTCTGGGAAGAAGGAGGCTTCCTCCGGAGTCCTGTCCAGACACCGAAGAAGGAAGATGTGACCTGCCCTGCTGAACAAGGTACCGAGCCATGTGGCTAACATAGATAAGAATAATGGGTTAATATAAGTTACAAGAGTTAATAAGAAGCCTGAGCTAATGGGCCAATCAGTTTATGAATTCTGGAGACCTCTGTGTAATTTCTTTGGTGGCTTACTGGCAGTGGGAACTGGGCAGGACAGAAACCCCAGCAAGTAGGCCCTTATGTTACAAGACTTGATGAAAACACACATGCACCCACACAGAGGAAGAACAAGCGTGCAGAGTGACATCTACACCAGGAAGTATTTTTATTATTATTTAAATCTTCTTTAAAGATAGACACCTTCGCCTGGGAGGTAGTGGCAACCCCAGCACTTAGGGAGGCAGAGGCAGGTGGATGTCTGTGAGTCCGAGGCCAGGCTGGTCTACAGAGTAAGTTCCAGACAGTCAAAGCTATGCAAAGAAACCCTATCTCAAAAATAAATAAATAAAAATTTTAAAAAGATAGGCATCTTTTAAAACAAACAAAAAAAGCAATGGGGACAATTAGAATCTGTACAAGTGAAGCGTGCAATAAAACAGCAGGAAGACTGAGGCTTGATATAAAAGTGTCACTGCTACAGTTTGGGCGGAGTGAGCCCTGGGGCTGGGCCTTGAGGTTTTATATAACCCAGCTGCACATTGTGTTTGTTCTCTGCTTAGAGGCTGCTGATGCAATGTGATAGCCCAGCCTCGGGTTCCTGCTGCCATCCCTTCCCCCACCCCCATGATGACTGTATCCCTCTGAACTGCGAACCAGAACACGCCATTTCTCCCTGAAGCAGTTTTTGTTAGTGTATTTTATTACACCAGCAGAAGAGAAAATAAGATAGCAGCATAAGAATTCTGTAGTATATTTGAAGTGATACCACTTGAGGGTTGATACAGGTATGTTAAAATATACACTGGGGTTTAAAGCAAACCATTAAGACACTAGAACAAAGAATTTGAGCCAATCCTCCAGCAAGGAGATAAAATAGAGCCAATAGAAAGAGAAAAAGAAGCAAAAAAAATTGAGTTAAATTAATAAAAAATAAGTAAAGATAGGATTAAATGTAGTGACATCGATAAATTGCCAGGCGGTGGTGGTGCACACCTTTAATCCCAGCACTCGGGAGGCAGAGGCAGGCAGATCTCTGTGAGTTCGAGGCCAGCCTGGTCTACAAGAGCTAGTTCCGGGACAGGCACCAAAGCTAGAGAGAAACCTTGTCTCAAAACACCAAAAATAAATAAATAAATAAATAAAATATAAACTATCTAAACAAGTTTTATAAAAGAAGGGTTATCCGATTAGATTTTTAAAAAGTAAGATCTAAGTCTGTGCTATTTATAACATAAAATAGGAATATGTAAAAAAGCTACAACATAAAATAATAGATTAATATATGTTATCCTAATAAAAGTCAAAGAAACCTAAAGTTGCTGTACTAACTTCCAGCAAGATGTCAGAGCATAGATTTTGCAAAGGATAAAGAAGTTTATACACAATGAGAAAAATCAATTCATGAAAAGAATATAACATCCTTAAATATTTATAAACATAGCAACTAAGTTTCAAAATACAGGAAGTAAAGAAAAAAGTTTCAAAACTCCAAGAAGAGAGAAGCAAACCCACAGCCTCAGTTAGAAGCTGCACCCCTTCTTCTTCCAGTGTCAAAGGAAAAGCAATCAGAGAGTCAGCAAGGGTGGAGAGGGTGCAGCTGCCCAGCAGAGAGTCAGCAAGGGTGGAGAGGGTGCAGCTGCCCAGCAGAGAGTCAGGAAGGGTGGAGAGGGTGCAGCTGCCTAGCAGAGAGTCAGCAAGGGTGGAGAGGGCACAGTTGGCATCAGCCAGTCTAACTTGACTTACATTTTTGTGGTACTGAGGGAAACAGCAGCAAAATTGCATTTTTTTCCAACCTCACACAGAATTTACCAAGGTAGACAATACTGTTGGCCATAAAAAATACACGACTTATAAAAGATTCAAGCCAATGTATGTTCTCAGATTCCAATAGTGTTAAATAAGAAAATTAATAACAGACTAATATAAGAAAAACTCCAAATAGTTAGAAACTAATACATTGCTAAATAACCTGAGGTCAAAAATTAAAACATGTATTAGAAGATATTTCAAAATTAATGAAAATAAAAGCACACATTTTAAAATTTAATGTGGATCCAATAAAGCATTGCTTAGGAAAAAATTAATAGTGCCAAATGGCTATATTGGACAAAAAATGTCTTGAATCAATAACCTTACATTTTTACCTTAGGCAAGTAAAAAAGAATTACAAAAAAAGCCCAAAATAAAGAAAATAAAGATAAAAGTGAGAATCAATGTCACAGAAAAAGATAAAAATGGAAAAATCAATGAAACCAAAAGCCAGTACTTTGTGAAGATCAATAAAACTGAGAAATCTCTTGCCAGATTGATCAAGCAAAAGAGAAGACACAGATTACCAATAGCAGCTATAAAAATGACATCATTATTGAGTCTACAGATTTTAAGAGAATTATAAGGGCTTTGCATAAATAATTACATGCTAATAATGTCACAATTTAAATGAAATGGAGAATATCCCCCAGAGACATCAAGCAACAAAGCTCAAGGAGAAGGAACTGGATATCCTGACTGCCGTTCACATATGCATTTGTGATCCACTGTGCATCCAGACTGTAGCTAACAGCCACACCAAGGAAAGGCTGAGCCCAAGAATTTTGTTGGAAAATCTACCAAACGTTTAATGGGGAAAAAAATTGACAAAAGCTCTTCTTCTGACGAGATACACCTTCCAACCTGTTCTGGGGCTGGCATTACTCACGCACCAAAATTCAGACAACGACATATGAGCAGAGAAAACCACACACCAGACTTTCTCCTAAACACAGACACAAAACATTTTTACTAAATTTTACCAGGTGGAGTTAATTAGTACGTGAGAAGTGACCATTGCATCATGATTCTGTAGAGGCAATCCCAGGCCATACCCTTTTGGGTCTCTGCATGGAAAGCAATGAATGTAATTCACCATGTTATGACAATAAAGATGTATAGCTGCCGATAATCATCTTAAGATGCTGGAAGAAAAAAGTGACAAAAGCCACATGGTCAGTCCTAATTAAGATCACACAGTCAGTCCTAATTAAAATCACATAGTCAGTCCTGTTAAGATCACACAGTCAGTCCTAATTAAAAACACTCAGCACATTAGTCATAGACAGGAAGTGCATCATTTGGATAAAGTCAGGTTTTCCTCTTTACTAACAAGAGTCAATCAGAGATTGAAAAATGGAAAAATAGTATTTACAATAACATCACAAGGATTAAATATGTGCATATAAATCTCATAAATAAAGTGAAAGGCTTGTGATAGTTTAAAAAGTCATAAACCATGATTGTAGTTGTTTTTGTTTGGTTTTTGTTTTTTTTTTTACTCTTTTGCTCTTTGATCTTTTGGAAGTCCTGCCACCCAGTTCCCAAATAAATTATACATGGAGTCTTATTCTTACTAATGAGTGCCCAGTCTTAGCTTGGCTTGTTGCTAGCCTACTTTTCTTGAGTTAAATTACCCCAACTAATTTTGCCTCTGGGCTTTTTCCTTTTCTTACTTCTGTATATCTCACTTTCGCTCTTACTCCGTGGCTGGCTGGGTGGCTGCGTGGCTGCGTGGCTGCGTGGCTGGGTGACTGGGTGGCTGGGTGGTTGGGTGGCTGGGTGGCTGGGTGGCTGGGTGGCTAGGTGGCTGGGTGGCTGGGTG